>MJUT01013683.1:91539-109161 GCA_002080005.1 Gigantidas platifrons
CAATCAATCAATCAATGGTTATTTATTTTGGTATCGTTGTGTCGTCGTTTTCTCCGATAAGTTTAAAATATTTTCCCTCTGAAACCAGCAAGTCAATTTAAAGCAAACATGGCATGAATGGTCTTTAGGTGGTCAACTTTCAAAATAATGTCATGTGACCCCGACCTCAATCCAAGATGGCCGCCATCAGCAAACATAGTTTTAACATAGGACCCTATGGGGTAAATGTTTAAAAATAATTTCCTCTGAAACCAGTAAGCCAATTTATATCAAACATGGCATGAATGGTCTTTAGGTGGTAAAATTTTAAAATTATGTCCTGTGACCCCGACCTCCATCCAAGATGGCCGCCATCAGCGAACATAGTTTTAACATAGGAACCTATGAGAAAAATGCTTAAATTTTTTTCCCTCTGAAACCAGTTAGCCAATTTAAAGCAAACATGACATGAATGTACTTAAATGGTCAACTTTCAAAATTATATCCAGTGACAGAGACCTTCATCCAAGATGGCCGCCATCAGCGGACCATTGGACCGTATGGGAATTTCATTGAAAAAAACTTTTTGTGAGAAACTACTCTACAAATTGAATATTTTGCAATATATGAATGTTACTTGGATGGTTCTACACATGATCTATTATTTTGGTGCAGATCGGAAATCCAACATGGCTGCCAGGCCAGGGTCAATAATGTGTTCTGATTGGTTGAAACTTGGAAGATCTTGTCAGAAACTCAGCCGATGGAATTGTAACATCATAGAAATGATGACTGGGTAGTCCTCTACCAAGTTTGTTATTTTTGTGTCAATTGGAAATCCAAGATGGCAGCCACAGGGCGACTTATTGAGTCCTATGGGAATTGGGATCCGACCTCCTTATTTTAAATCAAACATGGCATCGAGGGGCAGATAATGCTTTCTGACTGGTGAATCTTTAAAAAATCTTCCTGTCAGAAACTACTGAGCTGATTTAATTGATTTGTGGTATGAATGATCTATGGATGGTCTTCTACCTAAAATGGGCATAATATAAAACAATCCTGTGTTTCCGGTAACATGCTTGACAAAAATAGTGTCGATTGGTTGGTAATTTTTTTTATTTTTCCAAAACCTTTTACACAGGT
This sequence comes from Gigantidas platifrons, assembly GCA_002080005.1. NCBI lineage: Eukaryota > Metazoa > Mollusca > Bivalvia > Mytilida > Modiolidae > Gigantidas > Gigantidas platifrons. The sequence continues at coordinate 92,665 of MJUT01013683.1, forward strand.
TATATAGGGGACTCATCTTCACTTTAACAGTGCTTGTTCAAAAATGTCACAGACAGTTAGGGAAAGTACCAAAAATTAACGTTGGTCAGGTTATCGGAAACGCAGGATTTAAAAAAATATTTTCCATGTGGTGCCGATTGGAAATTCAAGGTGACCTCCATTGACGGATGAAGTTTAATATACCGGTAGGTCCTTTACCAGAAATGTAATTTTGGTGCGGATCGGTAATTAAACATGGCTGCCAGGGGTAGATAATGTTTTCTGATTCGTCAATCTTTAAAAATCTTCTGGTCAGAAACTACTGATTCAATTGAATTTATTTTCTGGTGTGAATGATCTATGGATGGTCCTCTACCTAAATTGTAAATTTGGTTCCGATTGGAAATTCAAGATGGCCACCATAGACGAACAAAATTTAACATAGAAGCCTACAAGACCCAATGGGAATTTGTACTGAGTTGTTCTTCTCAGAGAGTACCAAGCCAATTGACTTGATTTGTTCTATGCTTCTCCTATCTGCAAACAGAAAGACTTGAAAAATATGCTGGTTGATAACCTCCTTCCAGAATTAAAACTCAAGCAGTCTAATAAGTCGCAAGAAGATATGAATCTTTGTTAGACTGCACGTTCATAAGGATTTACCCTGCCAATTATTACCAGGTGAGCGATGACAGGCTCTCCAGAGCCTCTAGTTTTATTTTTATCGAAATTTTCCGTTCCTAAATGATATAATTGTTAAAACTGAGGTTCTCCTCCCTCAACCATTGGTGACCATAGCCGATTTTGGCTACCCTGTGTAGGCCCTTCGGTTTTCCTGATCCTAAAGACTTTTCAATTAATTGGTTTTCAAATATTTTGTCTTTGAAGGTACCTGATGAAGGTTATTCTGGAAACGTGTCATGCACACTAAGTTTGATATATTGTATCTACGTTTTAATACAATCATTAAATTACACCATGCTTATGTTAGATTTTCAGAATTATTGGAAATTGGGAGACATACATTATTATAAACTTGGGGACTCTCTCTGTCAGGTTGTCACTAAGCAAGGATGCATGAACAGTCGTAACAAGTACAGATTTAGATAACAAAGCAAGTCTGCCGTCATGCTACGTTAACTATATTCGTAATATTATTCAATATTCAGAATTTTATTGCACTGTTCATTATTTATTTCCATACATAGACTCAGAATGTAGGTGCTGAGAAAGAAAACATTAAGAAAATACAATGACGAAAAAGACAAAAGGACAAACAATAACATACAAAACACTAAATAGAAAACTAAATATCGAGCAACACGAATCCCACTTAAAACCGATGGTCACCAAGCAGGGATGCATGACCGGTCGTTCCAAGGCGAAATACCGGAACAGTGGAAAAAGGCATGTGCGACACCATTATTTAAGAAAGGAGATATAAGGAAAGCTGCCAACTACAGACCAGTATCTTTGATTTCTATTAGCTGCAAGATCAAGGAACCAGTCGGAGAGCAGACTCTATAATGGCGCCTTTTCAATTAATTTGTCGCAAACATTTTTATACCGGAATCGGACACGTTTTAGAATACATCGACCAAGTGTTGAAAATTCACTCGTTTTAATAGTTGCGAGCGTCAAATATAACAGAGGAAGCGAGAAAAACATAGAAAATTGTTTCTTTTATATAAATTTGAGGCCCGGTGCTTGAACTTCTTGTAACAAAGGAGTATTGCAGAAATTAAAACGACACGGAAATGGCGGAAGTTGTTTCAAAAAACACGAAAAATTAAAAATTAAAATATTTGCCGAAAGGGTGATGGAAAGTCATATATATAGTTCCATAGATTTTTATATTGGTATTTCAAAGAAACATTTTCTGTAATTAAACGTCCACTATAACTTTTTTCTGTCAGATAGATCGTGTCACATTTTGGTTGGATTCAAAGGGAGGTAACTAGAATCATCACATACTCCGGAATTTTTAACGTTCTATTTATAGAACGAGTGTAATTAAACGCATGTTTTCTTAATAAAACAAATATTATTTTGTATTAAAATGCTGTAATTAGTCAGAATAATTGTCTATTATATCTACAGCTATTAACTTGATCAAATATAATTTAACAGATGAGTCCAAATTTGAGATAACTGGAAAAGATTTTATGGAACCACAACAGTAAGGAGCAATTACTGTAAAAGTAATCCTGTTAAGTTGACTTTTTGGTCGAAATACATGTAAATTTGTTGTTCCATGAAGGTATGACAAAACAAGAATAAACTGTAATAGTCTACTAAATCTATCGAATGAACTTAAAAAAAAAACAGTCATATTTTCATATGCAATGGTAAATCTTGGAATATTAAAAACTACTTTCAACTGGGTTTTTTTAAAATACAATGGACAAGGCTATTCAAACACGTCCACCGGTTTTATTGGTGGATTCACCATACAAATCATGTATAGCGCCCCCTAGCGACCCACCACGAGCATGTTGATGTTAATGTACTTGATACAAGTGATACTTTTTTCAATGTAAATGATGTTATTCAAGACAAATGAATAAAAATGATAATGAAAAAAATATAAAATATTATCACATGCATAGTACATACTCGTAATGACTCTTAAGCAGAACTCGTGTTAGCAAATATTTACTATTTTATAGATGTTTCTTAAAAAAAAGGAGGGGTGTAATGTTTTTCACCTTTAAAAAAAAAAAAAAAAAGCAGATCATACTGTACTAATTATTTAATTACTTTTTACAAAATAAAATTCACAAAAACTTCAACTAAAATATTTTATTAAAAATAAAACATGTGAATAATAGGAGAAAACCGACTGGGGCTCTAATTCAAAATTCTAATTGAATATGCTGAGGCCATTATCATTGAAAATTTGCATACACAAATGTATCAGAATTTAAAATTAACCTTATTCTTTCTAGATCCTTATGATCATTAGCAAATTATTATAAAAAAAAATGAAATATCATCAAGCTCATTTAGCCGAATACATTTGTTATTAATAATCTTTTTGTATTTCAAGTGTAAGCTATACACTTATGACTTATGTCACTAACAAAGGGTGATATGACTTGAAGTTTTCAATCACATATTCCAAAATATTTCAATATTTGATGAATCAGATTTTTCAGATCTCAAAAATATATTGAAGTTTTTGTAACATGAGAGACAGGCAGGGATTTTGCAAAATGTGTTTTTTCTATCTGCAATATCTGATTGATATACTAGTATACAAAATGTATGTTTAACATGTCAATTTGGCCATCCAACATACCAACAAATCTTTGACTGTATATACTTTTGTCACAAATGCAACATTCTAGTTGGGGTTTGAAAGTTTTATATTTCTTGTAGTGATCAATACAGAGAAAATATTGACTAGAGGTACATGTTTCCTTGTTATTCTGATCTAGTTCAATCTGAAAGCATGACTGGAAAAAGTCAATATTAACTGATGTTGAATGGTCACCATTTTTTTCACGCATGTTCATATGTTGCAAAAAGCATACATGTTTTTTACTACAGTCATTATTTTCTGCATTAACTGCAGTATGTAGTGTAAATTCACATAGGTCAAATGACAAATAACCATAGCTGTCAAAGTTTGCTGCTTGTTAAATTTAAATCATTTGTTTCAAATGCACAGCTTCTACAAAATGTATCTATGGCTGTATCATATTTTCTGAATTTTCTTTTGCTTGTCAGTTGATGTTGCTTGTGTGACATTTCGAGTGATTTTCTAAATCGAGCCTCACACATTCTACAAAAATAGACATCATCTTTGAATGCATATGCATTTTTGACAAAAAGTATAAAACAGTGGTTGATCTCGCCTCTGTGAGAGGTGCCAGTAGCGATTAGTCACATCTTCTCGTTTACAGTTTATGCAAGGGCCTGGTGGTCTGACTTCATGCACCCATTGACAGTTTGACTTTCAGAAAAGGGGGGGGGTATGCAAGTTCGGGTTGTAGTGGATTTTACACATGTAAACAATGAATCTGAAAGTGCCACATAAATAGCTATTACACGCTGGTAAGCATGTGTATATATTTTGACAGAAAACTACAATATTCTAGTGGAAAATGGAATCAACATCACCACCCTCACCGTGACACTGACAGAAATATTTGTGAACCCATGGCATGCGATTGACAGAACGGGATAAATGTATCGAATTTCGAGACACTTTGTATTGTACATCAAAGCAGTATAATACCTCACATGCCTACCGTTACATTTTGTATTCCATTGTTTACATGTGTAAATACATGTGTGAATACGAGCAAAATGGGAGGAGCCATCGTCTTTGTTTGGGTGATGCTGAAATATGGACTGTTTTTCTTAAACTGTTACGAGTGATGTAAATTCCCTTTAACCCAATGAAGTATAGATATTATTTTGTCCAAGGAACCAGTTTTTAAATTTTTTCCTACACTGGAACTTTATTCTGTCAGATGCAAAAAGTGTAAACATACGCGACAAAAGAGGTTAAGAAAAAAAAACGTTATTTTTACATTCATCGCAGACCGATTTTATACCAGACTGAAAATCATGACCATTAATAAATATAAATGTGATTTTTAATCATATTTCAATTATTTTCATTGATTTAATACAAGAAAAACGTAGTTTTCACAGTACGTATAATTGTTTGGGTTTATGAAGCGCCATCTATCGGAAATTATTTACGATTATCTCCTTGGATTTTTAAATATTCCACGGCCCGGAAAATTAGAATTTTTCCGAGTCTGCTCTTCAACTGGAACATATCATGCATAGTAACATCATCAGTCATTTGGAAGCCAACAACATCCTGTCCAATTACCAACATGGATTTAGGAAAGAAAGATTCTGTGAAAGCCAACTATTACTAACAATCCAGGACCTAGCAGATGGACTGAACAATGGAGAACAAATAGACTGCATACCGCTATGCTAGACTTTTCTAAGGCTTTTGATAAAGTCCCCCACCAGCGCCTGATCAACAAATGCAACTACTACGGAATACAAGGAAAGAACTTACAATGGATAGCCAGCTTCCTATCTGGACGAACACAGCAAATCCTACTGGAGGGAGAGAAATCAACTTCAGCCGTAGCATCTGTCGTACCACAGGGAACCGTCATGGATCCACTTCTTTTCCTAATCTATATTAACGACCTCCCAGAACAAGTAACAACAACAGCACGGTTATTCGCAGACGACTGCCTACTATACCAAAAGATCAAGAGCTCGGAAGACACTAATATCTTACAGAAAGACCTAGATGCCTTACAGCAGTGGGAATCAACTTGGCTCATGCAATTCAATCCAGATAAGTGTGAAGTCTTGAGGGTTACGAATAAAAGGAAACCAATAACAAAGGAATATAGCTTACACGGGACAATATTAGGTACGGTCAGTTCAGCAAAGTAACTGGGCCTCAACTTCAGCCATAACCTCTCGTGGAATACCCACATCAGCAGTGTAGCAAAGAAAGCCAACAACAACGGGCCTTTCTCAGCAGGAACATCAGCTCATGTGTGGTGTGGGATCCAATAACACAGAAGAACATCATTGAATTGGAGAGGGTACAACGAAAGGCAGCGAGATTTGTAATGGGGGACTACAAAACCACCAGTAGCGTAAGATCCATGCTTGAACATCTAGAATGGCCAACCCTGGAAGAACTAAGAAAAAGAGCAAAGGTCATCATGCTATACAGGATAATCCACCAGGTAGTGGTTATAGCAGCACAGCCCTATCTTATACCACGGAGAGTAGCCTCCACCACCAGAGGTCATTGTCAAAGATACCAACTTCCATACTCAAGACTCCAGTGCCACCAACAATCGTTCTTCCCATCAACCATCAGACTATGGAATAAACTACCTGCAGAGGCTGTCTCAGTATCAACAGTAGATGCATTCAAGACCAGCCTACCAACAGCACTCCATTAGATGTATATAGATGTTTTTAATTGTACATACTCCAGTTTTGGATGCTGTTTCCCGGTGGGCATGCGGCGTCAATCTGCCACAATACGCCAGAGGCGATTTGCAGGGTATTGGAAGAGGAAGAAGAGTGTGAGCTCGGGTGCTCCGGAAGAGTAAGTAGTTCCTGCTCCACAAATAGCACCCGTCGTATTACTCTTGTTACATACTTTGGAATCCAAGAAATTGAAAGAGAAAGTAGAAAAACAAAATGATGATACAAAATAATAAATGGTCGTGACATGTCAAACATGTAGGATTTAATGTATATATATTCCAAATGATACGATTAAAGGTACAAAATGTAGGTAAAGTTATTGACAGAAACTTAACACTAGAACGGAGAAAAGTAGCATGTCAGAAATCAAACCAGGCATTTATTTTATAGTTCCTGACCATGTTTAGATATTACATGAATTGTTTAAGGGGAATTGCAGTTATTAAGCGGAAATAATAATTTGTATTTCCGCCATATCAAGGACCATATAACTCTAGAACGGAAAAGTGGTAAAGTCCGAAGTCGAATTTGGCCTTCATTATATGATCCCTTACCTTGTGTATTTCAGACCTCCTGTAAGTTGTATACAAAAGTAAAACTTTATATGTATGGATTTCTGTCAGTGGCATATATCGTGTTTGTTGGTTATTTGTTTGTTTGGAGTGAGAGGTAGTTATTCGTGTTAGTGATATTGGTGGAGCTCTTAATCTTTCTTATTTTAGTTTAAGCATATTTTTATTTGCTAAATATAACAAATAGGGATCGGACACAAGTTTTTCCAACTTATGAAGTCTTCTCCCGAATACAATTATTTACAATATGTAGTAGCATGCGCAATGAAATAATATAATATGTACATAATATGCATATAGATAAATAAACACAGAATGATTATATACAAAAACATAGGTAGAAACAATATATGAAAGAAAAAGATATGAATAAATACTTTTGGAGATGTGTGTTGGTTCTTTAGATCATTTAGACAATTGTAAATCTTTTGGAGTCTTTAATATATTTTTAAGCATGTTTAAAAATAGTTGTATTTTCTTGATATGTTAGGAAATCGCTTCCTTTTGTCAGTAGATTTACATCAATGTTAATGTTAGAAGGTAACCAATTAAGACTATTAAATAATATTTCCCTATTACCTGTATATTTATCACAATCAAAAAAGAAATGGCAAGAATTTTCACATGGTGCGCCACAGTTACAGAAAGCATTTGATAAAATCTTAACTTTACATAAATCGTAATGCAAGAAGGATGCATTACAGCGAAGCTGTGTTAAAATTATATTCAGTTTTCTAGGACCATAAGAATAGTGTCTCGGAATTGGCATGGAGATTGAACTGCGGATTGCCTTTTTAAATTTAGATAATGTGTCAAGATTACGCACTGAAAGATTATGACTATTCCATATCCTTACTGTTAATCTTTCTTTTGATAGATAGAACATTTTAATTAACTCATAGTAAAGTACCTTAATCATAATCATATTTATGAATGGGCACATTTGCGATCCTGAAAGTAAGTTTTTCACGTATTAGAAATTTCAAAGATGAAAGTTCACAGCCAAGAAAACTTTGCTTAAACCAATCATGGTGCCTATATATGGAGCATGCCAAACAAATATTATCACAATAAAATAATAAAGAAACACAAATATTATTGTTCAATGATTGTTTGATTAGGAAATATCAAATAAAGAATGAATTTAAAAAAGTACTTACAAATGTTACACTTGGAGAATGTGGTTAAAATCAAAGCGAGACAAACTCAAATGTCTGCGACCATTCAGTATTCTCGCTTTATGATGTACATGTCATTTTTAATTATTTGGTCTAACAAAAATAGGCTATAAAACAGCTACTGGTGGGTAATTTAGTGACTTTCTCACATCCCTGATAACTGTATTCCAAAAAAGAGTTTCCCCAATTCCTTCTTTCTAAGAGAGATGCGGCGTTGTACCTAGTAATGTTCGCAGAGGACTAGTCATATGTCGCGAGTCTATCTGACGATACATAATTAGGACTAATGCGTCCTTTCCCTTTCGTCGCCTCCGTTCTTGGACAAGATCAATTTCCCATTGGCACCATTCACTTTCAGCGAATTGATTTGACATAACAACTATTATTTTCCAACATTTGCTCATATATTTCTCTATATTGTTAGTAATAGGTTCTCCGACATCGAAATCTCGATGGTGAATGCATATATTCAAATTAGAACTCTCTAATTTCTTTAACAAGACATTATGAACCCAGTGACGATCAGCGTCACAATACACAACAAAGGCGTCAAATTCAAACTCGTCTGATGAATCTAATTTAAGATATCCTTTTGTCGCCTGTCGGTATACACGAACGAAGTATAACGCGTTTTTTATATTAATTTGACATTTAAACAGCACTATGACCACCAAAAATATAACCAAAATGGCAGACGACACAGTTATAATGATGAGAGATATGACGTTCCACGGTGTGCAGTCTGAATCGGTCGGATTGTAGTTTGACAACATGGTAAACCGCAGACGTTCGGGATAGTAACAAGTATAATATCTGGGCCATTCGGAGGTCATCTTCTTTGTCAAATTGTTTAATCTTATTGTATCTAGAAACCATTTTTGATCACAGGTACACCAATAAGGGTTAGCCGAAAGGTCAAAAGTTTCCAAACCATTTAATAAACTCATAGGGAAAGATGTTTTATTTATTATATGAATGGTATTTCCAGCAATATATAATTTTCTCAGTGATGTCATATTTTCAAATGTTGATGCATTCCATCGGTCTATTTTGTTTCCTTGTAAAATTATCGAGTTTAAATGCGGGAGTGTGTTAAGTACGCCTGGTACTAAGCTGATATAAGTAGATTGAAGGTTAATTTTTCTTAAATTTGTAAGATGTTCAAACATTTGATGAACAATGTTATCATCTTTAGGTAAATAGTTTGGGCCAGGTGAAGTTCCCTTAGATTTGGTAAAAAATGAAAAATGTCAATTTCTTTAGAATCGTAATGAATCTTTTTATCAAAACGATATCTATTTTCGATAAATATTAATTTGTGTAAAGATGAAATGTTGAATGCTGTACTATTTATGTACTTAAGTTGTGATAGTTTACACAACGACAATGTATTTAATTTAATCAAAGTGGAAAAAACATTATTATCTAACGTTCTAATTCTATTTCCATCCAAAATGAGTGATTCTAAATTTTCCAAGCATTTGAATGAAAGAATCGAAATGTCTCAAATAGCATTGTTAAACAGCGATAAGTTCTTCAGTAGTGGAACAGCACTTTTGTTACTGATGACGTCACAAAACGTAGGCATGACGTAAATGTTATTTTCGGAAAGATCTAGATGTTGCAATGTGTGAAATGTACTTACATTCATATAAGCAATTGCGTTTTCTCTACAATAAAGTCTCTTTAATCCACTAAGCGGTCTGAATATATTAAAATAAAGTTTCTTCAAATTATTGTAATTAAGAGATATATACGTTAAATTGACTCCTGATAAATGTTGAAGCATATCACGTGGTATTGTTGTCCAATTGTTTTGTTCAAACTTTAAAATCTCCAGGTTGGTAACATTCAAGCTTTTAAAAGATCTGTTTAAATTGGTCCTATTCAATTTTTCCTCGTAACTTATTTCTAATTTTCTAAGAAAGTTGAAATCTGAGAAGGCATCCTGTTCAATAGTTTCCATGGAATTCTTTTTCAATATTAAAGATTCTAGTGGTACTGATGAAACATTACTGAAAGTTTCCCTTGTAATATTCGGAAAATGGCACTCGACAAGCTGTAAGATTAAGGTACCAGGTGGAAGCTTAGGAATATAAGACATATGACGACATCTAACAAGCGTAAGCGTAAAAAAGCAGTCACACGACGCCTTCATTGAACATTGTTTTGATTTAGTTAAATATACAAGTCCACAGAGTAAGTAAAATACTCGATGTAAATATAACACGTCCATCTTAACCAAATACTGAAATGTTAATTTTGAATGTAACATAGGAAAATTATTATGAAAATAATATATTTAAAGCTTTACGCGTTTCCTTTTAGAAATTAGTGCGAGGTTTTAATTTCCTTGTAATAACAATCATAAAATTTCAGATGTTACAAGGTTCAGGACTAGTAAATTTAAAGGGAGGTAATAGGAAATTTAATTTATAGTTTTAAAGGGTACGTTTGACTTGACATTAAACTAGAAAATTGAATGCCCCCGTCTCAACCTTATCCATCTCAACCCTCCACTCCAATTTACTACCTTAGCTTTCGGTTTGGTTCTGAGGAATGTGTAGGGGTATAATACAAAGAAAACGTCTTGAAGAGCCAAAATGGATTATCAATATAAGCTAATTTCAAGGAATGGTATATTATTCATCGGGTATGATGTAGAAAACTTATGTATAGACTTTAAAAGGTGTTTGTGTCTTAGTTTGTGTCTGTAAGACACATACAATGCCCCCGTGGTTATAATTACAAAAGGGTAAACCAATGTTTTGCTCATTCCGCATCAAGCAGAAATGACTGAAATAAATGAATCTGTACCTAATAATGTGAAGGAGCGTTGTTTACACGTTAACAGGTTTCAGTGGCTAAGTTCATATATGCATAATTTTGTAAAAAATATTCTTGAAAATCAAAATCCATATAATATGCACACCTTCAGTGTTGGTACTAACTGTCTACAAAATACAAAAGGTCTAGCTCAAAAACTGTAGGAGGCGTTAGCCGGACAAACTATATATCCTATATGGATTGAGCAAAATCTGTCTAAGTTCATGCATCCATAATTTTGTCAAAGATTGTTGAAAGTCAAAATCCACAAAATAGCACACCTTCAGTGTACGTACTAACTGTCTACAAAATATAAAAGGTCTAGCTCAAAAATTGTAGGAGGAGTTAACCGGACAAACCATAAATCCTATAGGGATTTAGCAAAATCTGTCTAAGTTCATGCATCCATAATTTTGTAAAGCATTGTTGAAAGTCAAAATCCATAACATATGCACACCTTCAGTGTAAGTACTAATTGTCTAAAAAATATAAAAGGTCTAGCTCAAAAATTGTTGGAGGAGTTAGCCGGAAAAACTATGCATACTAAGTGTTACGAACGGACGGACGCACGGACACATGGACGCATGGATGCGCGGACGGATGGACGGATAGAGAGGGGTAAAACAATATGCCCCCCCCCAGACCAATAGTCGCGGGGGCATAAAAACAGTCTCATATTTACTTATGTTTTTATTTTATTTTGAAACATCAGGATTATTCTCCGGGTACTACGGTTTCATCCACTGGTGAAGCTGACCGCTACGATATAAAAGATATGCTGTTGAAAGTGGTGTTAATCAGCATAACCAAATAAGGATAAAATCATTGTGGTCTAAATTGGATTTGATTAGATTAAGGGAAGAAAAAAAAAGAAAAAACCCAATAAATATCAACACGTCGGAGTATAAGTTAAGAAGAGTTTGAAGATACCAAAGGGTAATCAGAATCTGTATATCGAAGAAGAACAGACAACACAATGTCAAAAAAAAAAATGACAAAAGAACAAACAACGATCTACAAAACACACACATAAAACTAAAGATCGAGTAACACGAACTCCACTAAAATCCGGGGATGAACTCAGGTGCTCCATGTTAGCTGTAATTGTGATGACAGTAGTGTCATTCGTAGGATCCATCTCCTAGTAATATAGAATAATGTAGTTTCCTTTCCATTACAAATCTGTTATGGGTTTCCAAAAGTAGCAAAGATATAATTACCTACCCTAAGCTTACTTACTGAATTTCTGCAAGATGAGAAACATCTATGGCATACTACATTTGACATATATGATTAGGGTTAGGTTCCCGATCACTGCATGCTTTGAATTATATGTTTATTTATGCATAACCGTTGGAGTTTAAATTATTAAGAGGGGAGCGTTGTCTTAGATTTACCTCATTTTACTCATCAAGCATGAAAGTTCTGTTTTTACCGTCTAATAGTTTGATAGTAACAAAATATTGTTGTAATGGGACAAATGATGTTATGTTTCAATAACAACGAAGATATCAAACTTAGTGCACACGACGCGTTTCTGGAATAACTTTCATCAGGTACGCTCAATGCCTAAATATTTGGGAGCAAGAAAAACAGAATAGACCAAGCCGATTAAGGTCACACATGTGTCATTGTTGTGGTATGAATTCAGAAGTACTCGTTACTCGAATATTCATACGCCCTCGGTGGTGTGTCTGATTTTTCTGTTTGTTTTGTTGTTTTTATTTTCGTATCTGGAAATACTATTTACTCGAATATCCCTACGCACGTCTACGCTCTATGTTGTTTGTACTACTAGTAATTATTTTTGTATCCGGGTCGCTTTCTGTTCGCACCCGCACTAGAGAACTTTGTCCTTGTCTCTTTATGTTGGTATTTTTTTAAATCTTTTTTTAATCCTGATCGCCTCTTTATTCGAATATATCTCTAGATATCTACGTTTTTATTATCTGTTAATAAAGTATCTGTCCAAAAGAGGCAGTTAATCGTTATAGAGTCATCACACAACACTAACTATGGTATTGGCACCATTGCTAGCTCTCCATTGTATTGTTTGTTCATCGGATTTCCTATTGTTATTTCCCCCAAGGAAATTTATCGCATTTCCTATTGTTATTTTCCCACGGGAAATATCAGAATAATACTTACGGACTAGAAATAATATCCTTATGAATGAAATGAAAAACAAAAAAGCACCACACTATGGAAACAATTCCAAAATGGCAACAAAAACTACCACACTATGGGAACAATTCCAAAACGAAAAAACAAAAAATACCACACTATGGAAACAATTCCAAATTTGGATAGTTTCTAGTGGAGCAGGAACTGCTTACCTTTCCAGAGCATCTGAGTTCACCCCAGGTTTTTAGTGAGGCTCGTGTTACTAGAACTTTAGTTTTTTTATGTATGTTTTGTAGATCGTTGTTTGTCCTTTTATCCTTTTTCTTTTGGCCATTCTTCCGGAAATACCATGGAAGCAAGTAGAATCCATAAAGCATTGGCTTAATGTCGTACAGAAATCTGTCGTTTAGATGTTTGATGATGTGATCAACCAGTGGGATAAAAATGTTTATCCTGAAATGCTGTTCCACAGTTTCAGCTGCTGCATTCACCCTACGGCGTTGGCGTTCAGATGTTCGCGGTTTGTTGATCGTAATTTCGTTCTTATTGGCGATTGTACATGCTCTATTGATAAGTCCATCAAATGCTTCCTCTGCATTTTCTCGTATCTCGAGAAAAGATGTAGCTAGTGTTCGAGCTTGAACGTGTGCTTCCATAAGATCACCGTTTTCAGACTGAAGTTCTATGGACAAAGATCTTAAGTATTATAGTAGGAACTGGGTTACGACTGCGACCAGTAATATTTCAAAATTAAGTAAAGTCGGTTTATAGGATGTTGCATCTGAGTTGCCGACGGTTTGGTTTTGAATTTCATCAAGTATATCAAGAACCTTGTCATAGTGTTTCAACAGCCAAGTTAATGTATCAGTTCGTGATGTCCATCGAGTTTCTGCTAGTATTGGTAGGAGTAGTTTTGCCAGGTTAAATAGACCTTCATTTTGATCATACATCAAATCAAATTTAACGGCGTGTTGACCTTCATCATTAATTACAGATTTCATAATATTGTTACGCTTACTCTGTTTTTTTCTTCATTTGTTTTGTCAGACCGCAATAAGAGGCAACTGCCTACATGCCTCCACATAATTTACGGCCCTGGAAGGTGTTGTATGTTTTGTTTTCCATTATATTACCAAACCCAAGTTGACACTAACGTTTTATGCTTTATCCATTAACGGCATCATACACGTATGTTGGTAGTGGATAATAAATAAACGTTAGAGAATACCGAAGGGCAACCCAAAAAAGACAATCCACAGAAACTGGAAAGATAGAGTACACAAGACGAAACAAACCAAAACAAAAAAATAACATATATGTGTTTGACATCACTATGCGCAAACAAACACAAATAAAGTAAATAAGACATGCATCCTCCGACAAACAATGAATTATCAATACTTCTATGTCCTGTTGAAAAAAATTATCCTCGACAAGGTCAATTTCCTATTTCTATTTCAAATTATTCACATGATCCTTTGTATTTGTCATTGTCAAAGTAAGTAGATTTAATATTCATATTCAGAATTACATAATTTTCTCACGGTGTTTTAATACATAAAAATCCTTAAATACTTGTAATAGATGCAATCTGGAACAAAAATTGTGAGAGGGCATTATCATGTGAAAGTGTAAGACAAGGCCATTATTTTATAAATAGCGAAGATCATGCGTTCCTTCCGCATAAGAAAAATCACTCACTCAAAATAAGTTTTGTGATGTGAGAGCAGTGTACAATCGTGATAATAATATCTGGAATGATATAGGATGAGTGATAATCACATTTCATAGACATTTCACTGTCCATGATTATTCCATTCACATATATAAATAGATTTGGTTTTGTTTCATACAATACAGTATTCATTGAACGAAAAGAAATTATTACAATAAAACACATGGGCCAGTAACAATTATCACAACATTGATTTAAATTTATACTACGAAGGGTAACAACGATATTTTACACTGTTCACTTCAAAGTCTTGTATCTCTACAAAACATTTAAATTGACTGACGATTTAAGGGTGTAGGCCTGGGTGACCCCAACATTTTCCCATAGTTCATTTTTTTTTAGATTTGCATAATTGAATAGTTATGTGTAAATACATTATCTGCCAAAGGTTCAAGAAATTTCACCGTCCTGTTTTCTGCATAGCACATCCTAAAAATAGCAATTTTGGGGGGTATGCTTGACGCCAGATGGTAATATTAGTTTCTGAAGCTCTAATAAATATACACATTTATTTCTGGTTGAAAGGGAATATTTTGGCTTTAATACATTTGGGAGTGTTATTGTTGAATAATTATGAAATATCTAGCATATATGAATATCCTGTTTGGAGATAATCATGTGCAAAACAGTTAAAATTGGGAGAAAGGGGGAATGCCCTGAGATACCAACCTGGTATTAAAAATATGATTAAAAGAATCCTGTTGATTAATTTCCACCANAAAATGCTACAGTAAGGAATATACATATAGACATAATTGCACCAAATTT
This sequence comes from Gigantidas platifrons, assembly GCA_002080005.1. Classification (NCBI taxonomy): domain Eukaryota; kingdom Metazoa; phylum Mollusca; class Bivalvia; order Mytilida; family Modiolidae; genus Gigantidas; species Gigantidas platifrons. Next base: position 107,844 of record MJUT01013683.1, read on the forward strand.
TACAAACTTTTACCGTCGGATTTTTAACATATTCAAAATTATGTTTTTCATGGATGACACCCAGAAAAATTGATAACAAAAAGCTTTTGAAGTCTTATATTTGACAAAGTGGATGTCCAAATTACCAAATTACTTTATTTGTCTTTTTTTTTAATTTTTTAATTTTTTTTTTTTTTTAATTTTTTTTATTTTCAGGTCTGTTGGGTAAGGGGACTTTACATGATTAATTCATTACAAATAAAGCAAGTGTGCAATAGTTTCATAATATGTTATATTCTGGTTTATGCATTTAATATGTTTTATTTGGTAAACACTTGCAATTAAATGGAAAACAAGTTTGTCCCACATAATGTGTTACACTCCTGGCATTTTTTACAACTTATTTCGCTGGGATTTTTTTCTGGAAAGAGATATTTTAATGATATCTTGTGGAAACAATCATATGATAATAATACTCTGTTATTAGCAGCAATAAGATATAAAAAGACAAGGAGCACAACTATGGAAAGTTAAAAGGAAAAGGAGTAATTTTTTAACTAAAACTGCCCATATGCAATGTAAACAATCTGTGTTGTCAAGAAGCTGGGAATTGAGGGTGAATTTTCAAACGCACAGAAGACCATATTTATATTTGAGAAGACAATGCAAATAGAGCTATCTCCTCTACCCTAGACCTACACCTTTAACTACAGAAAAATCAAATAAATTGGGTATGCTAAAATCAAATATTATAAAATTTCCACCGGCAAGACAGCTGCCATATTGACAAAGGCAGTAGCCCATCTACAAACTTAAGTGTATCCAATGAAGGTTATTCCAGAAACGTGTGATTGGCACTACAAATGATATCTACGTTTTTATTATATATTTTAACATAAAGCTGAATTAGGTGATAAGATTATTTAAAGAGAGATGGAAATGATTGTACAACTTTTATTAGAACCTAGAAGTAGGATCGTATAGTGGCGAGATCAAATCTCATTTTTTTCTCTAATATAAGAACATCAAGTTATATAGAAGAGTTGAAGATATCAAAGGGGCAATCAGAATCCTTATATCAAAGAAGAAAAGACAACACAATGGCTAAAAGAACTAGAGAAAGATGATCTGGTGATCACAGATACCCCCGCATTCCAAATGTTCATCCAGAAACCATTTAAGTTGACATATAAACACCAAGATCAACACAAGCATAACAGAAAGTTCCAAAGTAAATAAATCTGTATTGTGAACACCCAGACCAACAAGCCTAACAGAAAGTGCCAAGGTAAATAAATATATTGTGAACACCCAAACCAACACAAGCATAACAGAAAGT
>MJUT01013692.1:64122-89295 GCA_002080005.1 Gigantidas platifrons
TGTAAATAAATGAAACAGTTTTAGATGTTTATCATTTGAAGTCGGATTTTTATCTTAAAGCAAGTTATCTACCGAAAAAAAGGTCTACAATGAAATACAAATATGCGCTTATCGTGCAGAAAATGAATATTAATATTTTATGTGAGCATTATATATAGTTATTGTTGAAATTTACAGTCCCTAAGTAATGAAGTTTATATCAAAATCAAGGTTCTCCTCCCTCAGGCATAGATGTCATTTGCCTCATTTTGGATATCCTGTTGAGACCCTTTTGTTTTGTTGCTCTCAACACTTTTACATTATTTTATCTTTCTATTCTGAGCGTACCTGATGAAGGTTATTCTGAGCGTACCTGATGAAGGTTATTCCAGTAACGTACCTGATGAAGGTTATTCCAGTAACGTACCTGATGAAGGTTATTCCAGTAACGTACCTGATGAAGGTTATTCCAGAAACACGTCGTACACATTCAATTTAATATCTACGTTTGTACATAAATAAGGACATGACGACATGTTGACTACAAATGGTCGCATCTGTTTTTATCATCCCGTTAATCTCATTTTCCCAATGATTTCAAACAAAAATTATCATATTTAAGCTATTTAGTCTTCTTTTGTATAAAATCTAATGAATGAAAAATTTACATTGAAAATCACACAATTTTTCAGTCGTCATTCGCCTAAGCTTCATATTTTCCACTAAATATATGAATTAAAAATAAGCAAATGTTTATTTCTATTATAATACTGTGACCTCAAAATGATTTTTAACATCGGTATTTTAACATGTCAAACGAAGATTGATTTTTACCCCCCCCCTTTATTTTATATTAGAGAATAAGTACCCCTGGCCAATCCGCTGCCTCAATGTCTAATCGTTCTTTATACAGAATGAAGCAGAAAAACGTTCCTAGATGTTAAAATGTTAAATTCCAACTAATGGACGTGAAAACAAGCAGAAGCTAGAAAAACATATTTCATGCTGACATTAATGTTAATTTAAAAACAATATTATTTGGAACTCATACAGATTACTATATAAATGATATTTTGAAGAAAAAAGATTCAAATTATGTATCCTTATTTAAAGCTTAAAGTGCAAAACGTTTATGTTACATTTATCATCAAAAAGGAAGACAAAAGAGATCTCAGTGTATCATATAAGAACAGTTGCATTGATTTTTATAATGACTTTATAAGGTGTCAGGGATATTTAAATTTTGATTCGAACGATTAAAAAAAAATCATTACATGTATGGTAAGTCGTATCCAATTCAGATATTGCCATTATAAAATGACTTCTATGTCTGATGTCTGTTTTGTCTTTTCTCCTTGGCATTACATTGAGTGTTTTCTATTATATAATTACAGATGTTTAGCAATATTTCACTTACAACGTGAAGATCAGTATTATTGTTGGATGAAACTAGTATAACAGGAGAAAATATTCCGAATGTTACTGATACAGTTTTAACCTATAGTGTTGTATATTCTGACCATGCGAGCTGAACTGACAGACATTGGTGATACTATTCACTAGTTGTGTAATTATTATCAAACTAACCTTCATATCTATCATACTTATATAACCTTAATAAGATTATCATGTTGGTTTTCTAGTTATTTACGGTTCTAATCTTTTAACATTAAATATACCTGATGATTGTTATTCTAGAAACGTGTTAAAGTTTATATCTACATTTTAATTACTGCAAAAGTAGAGATAGATCCAACAACCGTAATATCGGGAAGGCGAGGCGGAGCCGTAGATTCTGCAATTGTCTGTATGTTAATATAGGGAAGGCGGAGCCGTAGCCGTAGATTCTGTAATTGTCTGTATGTTAATATCGGGAAGGCGGAGCCGTAGCCGTAGATTCTGTAATTGTCTGTATGTTAATATCGGGAAGGCGGAGCCGTACCCGTAGATTCTGTAATTGTCTGTATGTTAATATCGGGAAAGCGGAGCCGTAGCCGTAGATTCTGCAATTGTCTGTATGTTAATATCAGAAGTAACGGAACATTTCTATTTATAAGATACCGTCGAACTTCTTTATATGAAATAGCTCGAAGAAGCAATATGATCGGTTCGTAGTAATTGTTATGTGCCTTACGACGTGCAATATTGTATCTATGCTAGTAACAGCAAAGGAAAGGACAAATAATTATACCACATAATTTGTAGATATTTGAACCTTGAAAACAATCAGATTATAATTTTATAGGAAATGGAAAATTCACAAGTTGCTACAACATAAAAATTTTGTACAGATCATGGAAATTTCATGTTATTTTCATTGAACTTTGCATTAAATTGGACTTTTTCCTACCTTAAAGGGAAATAACTCCTATTAAAACTTTAGAATCAAATCGAGAATGTGCACAAGGTCTGTTTACAGCTGATAACTCGATTACTCCACTAATTCTAACATAATTAATATGTCATTTGTACTTCGATACAACAAAGTTTGAATGTATTTAAATTTAATGTAATATTAATGTATTTGATGACCTTTTCTTTGACCTACGCAAATTAATATTTTTTTTCACAACGACCTTTGTTGAGTGTATTTAATTTTGACATTCGAATGATCTATAATACAAATCAATTTCTTTTTTACAAAGAGGTTTGACTGTATTTAATTTTGACCTTTTAATTGATATATGCAAATCAATTTCTTTTTTCAAAAGCTTATAGATTCTAAGTACATTGTAAGTATATAACTATAGTCAATTAAACAGTTCTAACAATCTGAATTCACAAACAGGGGTTTAAACATGGGTTGTGGTGACTTTCGTTCCATTTCTTTCGGCATGTGCCACGCCCATTTTTCTCCATCCTGGACGAACTTTAGGGCAACAACGACAAAAGATGTCGTGAAATGTTTGCCTGAATTGTGTGCTCATTGTACAATATAATACGAAATTGATAGCATTATTGCAAAGTGCTGTTATGTCAAACAAATCACCGAGAGGCATGTATGTACTCGCATAAAATTCGTCGTCAACACTGTTTAAAATAGTCATTATTCCCTGTGGTAGTTCTGTGAGTAGAAACAACACTACGACGGCCAACAGCATGAGGGTTGTACGGTTGTGTTCATTGTGTTTGTCTGCGTCCTCCTTTTTACCTTTATTTTTCAACGCCATTCTTCTTTTGTATGCTCGATGCATTGCAACAATAAGAAGGATCGTCAACAATGTCAACATTATACATGGAATAATCTTCATTAAACTGGCCTGCACAAAAAAGTTCAACGATTCGTTGAAGTCAAAGGCACCCCCTAATCTAGGTTTCCAATGGTAGATTTTATCTACTCCTGATATCACAGAACTGTTAGACGTTTCATTCATTGAATACACACACAATTCTTTAGATCCAAAATCATTGGCGATAACATTAGGAATACACATAAATATCGTACTGAATATAATCACAACAATCACCTTTTTCGCATGATCCAAAGTACATAATGTACTACCTTTTGTCGGAAACCATATATATAAAAACCTGAAAATAGCAAGTGCTATTGTCAGCCATATTGCTATTGTATGACATATTATACTAAAGCTACCATGAAACAACAAGAAGCAAATCCATCCATATCCTCTTGTATCTAGCGGATGAAGGTCAACATCTTTCAAAATGTAAAAATGCATTGCAAAAGGGAAGTAATCCAACATTGTAAATAAATCCGCTATCGCTAACCATGTGAGGATAAAATTTGTTGACGAAACCATATTTTTTCTGGTCAAAACAATTATGTTTGCCATATTTGCCATGAAACCGAAAAGGCAAACACAAATGCTGACGTAACCATGTAGGCCTGCGTACGCAGTTCCAAATCTCTGCAAAGCAGTTAAAGCGGAACTATTTTCGGCGGAGAAATAGTTAGTCGACGGATCACATATACTTATCCCGTTCATTGCGTCTGTAACATTCGGACTCAACGTACCGTTGGGTGTAACTACCTCCATGGTGGTTTTACGTTTTACGGCAAACTTGATACTAGAATGACGTCAGTTATTTGTTGATTCTCACATGATATAATGAAGGAACCTGTGAAATAGACAAAAAAGAACAGAAATAATAAGATGGTTACTACGTCTATAAATAAATCGTTATAAACTATAAATGTAAATACAAATAAGACTACTCACCAATCATGACAGTTACCGGGATATAAAAACCATTCCCTACTGAATTTATGTCTGATTAAAGACCAATTGCTATTAAAGTAACTCAAAAAAGGATTTAATTCCATTAACTGTGCTGAACTGCTAATGGAAAGATGGTATCATTCATACATTCCAATATCTAAAGCTAATTTTTAAGCGTATCATTAGTCATTGATGTATATATATGTATCAACAATTGTGCACATGGAAGCTGACGTAATTTACATAACAATGGCTGGTACTTCTGTAGGATTCAAATAACGAAGAGAATGATGATGATCTAAAACAGAAACATGATGATGGGTAATTTAATTGATTGTTTTACACAAATGGTTTTAAGTGGTTGTTTTACACATGTAAAAATATGTGAAAATTAACATACAATTTCAGTAAGGCAATTAATGTCACAAATAATTATCAAGTGTTACGATACCCTAGTATGAAGAGCAGGCATCAAGACAAAGGCTATCTATGCCAATCAAATCGATGACAGTGTTTGTGAAATAAACGAAATATAGTAATCAAAATTATATGCAGTAGAGGTGCACTTTCATCCAGACTCTATAACAAAAGAGACGACTTCAATTTTGCCATTTAAAATTGTTCACACCTTGTTAGTTATATATCAACCGCTCCCGGAGTTTATATTTCACAGCTCATACGCTCCAGCTTACTGTTTGTATTCAGACTTCAGTTCACACCTTGGTAGTTATATATCAACCGCTCCCGGAGTTTATATTTCACAACTCATACTCTCCAGCTTACTGTTTGTATTCAGACTTCAGTTCACACCTTGGTAGTTATATATGAACCGCTCCCGGAGTTTATATTTCACAGCTCATACGCTCCAGCTTACTGTTTGTATTCAGACTTCAGTTGACACCTTGGTAGTTATATATGAACCTCTCCCGGAGTTTATATTTCACAACTCATACGCTCCAGCTTGTTGTTTGTATTCAGACTTCAGTTGACACCTTGGTAGTTATATATGAACCGCTCCCGGAGTTTATATTTCACAACTCATACTCTCCAGCTTACTGTTTGTATTCAGACTTTTTATAACGTCACCAACATATGAGTACTAAATTATCAAGTTATGTATCTTTAAGACTCGTGTGTATCTTTAAGACTCGTCTCAACTTTCAAAGGCTTTGTGGGAAAATATAAAAACCTTGTTGAAATGTATCACTTTGTACAGATGACAAAAATGGTATTGGCAATTAGATTTTATCTCAAAGTTGACCATGTCTTAAGATGGTATTGTACACTATTTAATATTTAGATAATGACTGAGGTCAGCGCTTGTACTAATACCATCGCTCAACATGAACCAGGTACCAGACAAACTATATCTTTGGTCTGTGTCCATAGCATCAAATTATCCAGTCAATGCAATATGACTACTCAATTAAAACCAATGCAGGATAAAACACAACATCATCGATGAATATAAAATGTATTAACATTAGTTGTGAAACAGGCCACACAAAATTAGCCTTTCTTTCTATCCGCTTCTCAAGATTGTACAAATAAATATATCTTCCGAGAAAAAAAAATTGTATATGAACATGTTTCTGTTAAGAACATTAATATACTATATACGTAGTGTCAGTGCATAAATACCAATTAATGAAAAGAAAATAATTAAATAAAAACATCAAGGAAATGTATTTTTATAAAACCTTAAAACAATTACATGAGACAATGAATATTTATCTTAAAAACAACATTTGTAATTGCAGTTAGGAAGCTTGTCAAAAAGAATGTTTCTAGTTTCATGATATTTCCAGACCTTTTATGTCATTATTTAATAATTTGAAGTAATAAACTGTCGATATTGACTTTTAAAGTTTCATTTTAAAATGTATAAATGTAGGTTTAAATTGATTTATAGCTCTTATTAAGGTTTCAAATAGAATGCCAAACGATTGCAATGTGTAATTTCATATTTGTTTGCCATGCGTTATTGACATTTCAACCATTTCCTCCTATTTAACAATCCAATCACGAAAAATTAATTTAATTCCAGTTTTATTCTGATGATTTACATATCCTATCTGACACTCTTTTCTTCTCTGTACTAAATAATTCTAATTGTACAATACGGAATTATGATGGAATATTATAATAACATCTTGTAATATGGTGGTGAAGAAAACGATCATGGTTGTTCCTACAAATTAAATATCAATAATTACATATCCTGTTTTTCAAGAATGTCGTCCACATGCCCATCCAATCACAGTCATAGTCTACGTGTTGATTGTCTGTTGTAAATTTGTTCTGGTATTAAATGTAACAGAAATTAATAATCTGACTTGACATTAAACAACAATCACTTGATCACTAACGAAATTTAACAGAATGTCATGTATTTTTGTGAGTTTGAATGTCATGTACTCTTGTGAATTCGAATGTCATGTACTTTTGTGAGTTTGAATGTCATGTACTTTTTGTGAATTCGAATGTCATGTACTTTTGTGAGTTTGAATGTCATGTACTCTTGTGAATTTGAATGTCATGTACTTTTGTGAGTTTGAATGTCATGTACTCTTGTGAGTTCGAATGTCATGTACTCTTGTGAGTGCGAATATCATGTACTCTTGTGAGTTCCTATAGAGATAAAGGTTATTGAAGGGAACTATATCTGATAAAACGGATATTAATATTTAACAAGTGTTTATGTTTCCGTTTCATTTTGTTTACTTATTACAATAGAGGAGGATATCGATACGATGATATATAACATACCACTAGGAAAACACGTTGTTTTGTCCCTCCTGTTTGTGGTAGTTCAAGTTATGAAAAAATACAACCGAGTTCAGTGTAAAGAAGACGTCACAGGACTAAGACATGCATCGCTGTCTAAAATATGTTCATCAAACCAGTCTGACAGTGTGTTACTTCCTATGATTTGTTACAAAGTCACAAGATATGCCACACAATATATTTAATGATAAGTCTTTGGGAATACGACAAAGCACATGAGTTGACGCCCGAGTTTCAATGGGGTTCACGTTTCCTAATCTTTCGGTGTAGTATTTTGAAGGTCATTGTTTGTCCATGTTCTGTTAACCATTGTGTTCCCTGTCTTAGTTTTACGGCTTCTCATTACCTTTTGGTTTCTTCAAACTCTTCATATTAACAACGACACAAGTACTACCTACATTTCCTTCATGAACGATTTATTCTATTTTTCGTTGATGAAATGATAATCGACTAAAGATTACATCATTCTTTATTGAATGCATATCGAAGAAATCTATAAAAAAAAAAGGTATCTTTCTTCAGAAAATTGTTCTAAAATGCTTTGCTTTCATTTTATATTATTTGCTATCTAATTTATGATCTTAACATGAAATATATTTGACAGTTCAACATCTATAACACAATTCTTGCTGTTCTCTTTTAATTTAAAATATAATCAATACGTGCTATTAGTTGCGAAATCCTTTTAACTTTCTTAATAGCTTCTATTTCTATGTTTCATCTTTTAAATATATGTGATCTTAGATTACTTCATATACTCATAAACCATTTATAACGTACGATGGAAATTAATAGTTGACTATATGATATTTCTTTCTGAGTACTGGTGACGGTCCCTCGTACTCAACTCACATAGTTGTCTGCTGTGTCACATGTGGTGAAGAGGGGTGTTCTCTCGATAGTGTGGACGGTCCCTCTCACTCAACCCACATAGTTGTCTGCTGCGTCACATGTGGTGAAGAGGGGTGTTCTCTCGATAGTGTGGACGGTCCCTCTCACTCAACCCACATAGTTGTCTGCTGTGTCACATGTGGTGAAGAGGGGTGTTCTCTCGATAGTGTGTTATAAGGTTATAACACGGAGAGTCTGGACATGAATATTAGTGGATAATGTCTTACGAGAGTCCCACACTCCTTCCACGTTAACGACTTCTTTTATAGATTTCGAAAATACGTCGGCGCACTGTAGTCGTTTCAAAAGGCCATACCTTTTTAGTGGTAGTCAAAAGTCCAGTGGCAAATATTTCAAGCATATTCCGGACGATAACAAGTTCCTATTATAAATACATGAAGGAGGACTATGAAGGTCTATTGACTGGCGCTGGTAAAGAGTTAAGTAGGAACAGAAACAATAAGGGAGTACTGTAAAGCCAAGAATTGTTAACCTTTAATATCTGATGTGCAAAAGTTCAAATTGGATTTTTCTACACTTAACAAAGTAAAAATTACACATTTCCAAATAAACGTTAGAAAAAAAAAACAGACCGAAGGGACAATGAAGAACGGACAATCTAGAGACAATGGCAACATTGGACACACAAGGACAAAAATTTAAAAAATCACAAAACAACACAGAACGCTAAAACGATGAGCAAAAAACAAAAAAACAAAAAAACAAAAAAAACAAAAAACGGTGGTGAAGAGTTATCACATCCTGCCTCTTATAATACACCTGTCATGTTACTTATATAGTCGTAGGACAGCACTATACGTAATAAAACAATCAACATAGAAAATAAATGAGCCCTCCGACAAACAACAGGGAGTAAAGACGAATCGAACATCGTTTTTATGTGGAAATCTTAGAGGCATCACACACCGGAACTAAGACACATAACAGGACAAAATGTTAGACACCACTATATGTAAATTAGTACAAACAACACAATAACACATGACCACTCATACAAACAACACAATAACACATGACCACTCATACAAACAACACAATAACACATGACCACTCATACAAACAAACCGAACATCGCTTTTATGCGGAACTCGCAACGGACATTATAACACGGAACCAAGATCATTAAGACATACAATAGGACAAAATGGACAACAAAACGCCCATGTCTTAATAGTCGAGAAGCACATGCAAAATTGGACAGAAAACACAGAATGAAGAGGAACTAAGGAAAATACAGAAAACTAAAATGATAAGTAACAGGGGCTTAACCACACTCCGGGAGTGAACCAGGTGCTAGAAATGTATTTAAACTACATGTATAAGATTTAATTTGGCATTTTAGAGTTTGACAAGACTAAACATCAACAATCTTTTAACCCCCAGTCCTTTGAGAATCAAAAGCTTTTTGCTGTTTTATAAAAGAAGTCCTTGATCGTAAGACAAATCCTACTGCATAAGTGTTAGTGTTACCTAACTACCTAATTAGAAATATTTATTATTGACTGAATGTATGTATTCTATATATTATGAAACTGATACAACAGTCAACACGATGATGACCAACTCGAATGGTCAATGGCCAATAACAGTCTATTCAAAATAAAGTGAAGTTATAAATAAAAATCAAATATCTAGCATCACAACCATGGACGTATTATATGATAAATGGTATTTGAGTAAATTTTGTAGTATAGGTTAACATTTTTCAATTTCTTTTAACAATTGATAAAGCACTAAAGCACATTAGAAAACGAATGCATAAGCAATACATAAAAGTTATGTCAAATAAAAGTAATTATGTATTTAATTTAGTATTCATATATTTCACATTCAGTAAATAAAACTAAAACGACTTATAATAGGGATCGAACATTTTCCAATTTGAATAAAGCAATATTGCAGCAACGATTTGCGTTTGAAAATCTAATAATAACATGCACACTCTGCGAACAAAATGAAAATGTAATTATTGCTTTATTGTAAACGTGTTTTAATGGTTAGTTGTGTTGCTTTATCATTGATAGACCCTCTACGAGATGATAAAATTTCAAAGTTTATTTCACCTAAAAGATTACACTTTAAGTAACAAATTGTGTACGAAAGTCAGAAGATACCAAGATGTGATAAAAAAAAATTCGTAAATCGATATAAAATGACAAACAGGAAACCATTAGAACGGGAACTATAATGTCAAATGTCATTAAAATAAACAATAAATGGAAAGTGAATGTAAAATGTCATTGAAATAAACAATATAATGGAAACTGAATGTCAAATGTCATTCAAATAAACAATATAATGACAACTGAATATCATATGACATTGAAATAAACAATATAATGACAACTGAATGTCAAATGTCATTGAAATAAACAATATAATTACAACTGAATGTCAAATGTCATTGAAATAAACAACATAATGGAAACTGAATGTCAAATGTCACTGGAATAAACAACATAATGACAACTGGATGTCAAATGACATTGAAATAAGCAATATAATGACAACTGAATGAAATAAACAATATGACATCTGAATGTCAAATGTCATTGAAATAAACAATATAATGACAACTGAATGTCAAATGACATTGAAATAAACAATATAATGACAACTGAACGTCAAATGTCATTGAAATAAACAATATAATGACAACTGAATGGCATATGACATTGAAATAAACAATATAATGGAAACTGAATGTCAAATGACATTGAAATAAACAATATAATGGAAACTGAATGTCAAATGACATTGAAATAAACAATATAATGACAACTGAATGTCAAATGTCATTGAAATAAACAACATAATGGAAACTGAATGTCAAATGTCATTGAAATAAACAATATAATGGAAAGTGAATGTCAGATGTCATTGAAATAAACAATATAATGGAAACTGAATGTCAAATGTCACTGAAATAAATAATATAAGCTCCTAAGTTAAATGTCACATGATTGATAACATAATTCAGTTATATCAGCTAATTCCTTGTCAAAATATCTAATTATTTTTGCAAAAAATATGAAACTTCAACAAAATTTTCAAATCAAATACTAGAATAAACCAACTTACCTCCGATAAACAATTGAAAACTTATATTGACTTTTTATAATTTATTAAAGGGAAAGCAGTAGTATGTGAATCGAATTTGAGTTCAATCAATTTTGTATAAATTTCGCATCACATTTTTTAATGATTTCTTTTTACAAGAGCTGGAAGGATATATAAACTAAAAGTGCCATTATGCAAACATGAGCATTTAAACCATTGTTCTGAATTTAAAGTATGATAAAAGCTATGATTATTGATTTTATGCTTTCTTTCCGCCTCGAATGGAAGTAGAGAGGCTTTTCCGGTATTAAAGCCCCGTGTGTTTTAAACAGAACGTAATACATCAATATGGTCTCCATAATTTAGCAATAATTTCGAACGAAACATGACAAAATCGAAGTACTTTCCCATTTGATTTCACATTTCTGTCAATAAACATAAACTCGGGGAGAGCTAGACATCTATTTCGGGTTTATGACTTATGCTATTGTTTAGCGTACAGATCTGCTAATTCGTTTAACGTGTCTGGATGATATATAACATTAGTGTTCCTATTTAGTTGTGAAACATGCAAAACTAAGGAGTTTCGTAATTCGAAGCATGGTATGAACCACAGTAACTTAAAAACATATCACGTATTTAATGTTAATACTCCTTATTGTACTAAACCACATACCGAAAATATATATCACATTGGCCATGCGAACATTCTATATTGACCAATAAACAAAATGAATATTTTCACATCACGAGTAATACTTATTGACCCTCTCTTATGTGAAATAAACATTTCAATTGTGCTTTTCGTGATTTTTGAAAAAAGAAGAAAACGAAATTTAAATTCCAGACCTTAGAAAAATATAAGTCTGTGTGTTTTCATCATCTAACTGGTCCAACACAAAGTTAGTGTTACCATTCTGTTTCTTTCTTTTTTTTTTCATTTAATTTCCTATAATTATAACATTCAATACAAATCTAGAACTCCACTAACAAACGCTATAAATATCATTATTTTATTTTAACATTTAATAATACAGAGGTAAACAAGAAGAAATACCAGTAACGATTGATGTTTTTTTTTTTTATTTGTCTCCAACTTTCTGTAATAATTATAAAAAAACTTAATTAAACGTGTATAAAGGTAATGTTATGCCGTTAATTGCTAATATTGACACAATTCTTCGTGGGTATTTATTTATTTTGTGGTGATAGAAGAACAATTAAGAATAACAATGAATCTAAAGACAAACAATGCTATTGATCAACATTTTATTTTATTATCATTAACACCATTTAATTTAGATGTGACATTTTGATCCTCAAAAATACCAAGAATTTATTACAAGAAATGAGTCTTCACTTTGGAAGACGTTGATTTATTGCTAATTTCCTAGGAGAAATAAATGATTGTTTCATTAAAGTCTTTGCATTTGCAGTTAGCATACCAACAAATAAACTTGGTGGAATTGAAAATTTTGCGGAGTGAATCTTCCGAATGAATTCAATTATTATTTAAAAAAGTCAAGCTATAGAAATCAAGATGAGCTACTCCTAGAAAATGCCTAATTACCCGTCGTGGCATTATTTGACCTGAAAAAGGAAATTAGCATACAACATTGCATTTGCATTCGTGTACTAGGTAATCGATCACAAGTTTTTCATGAGGCGAATATGCATTTACAAATGAATTGCATTCCAACTTCTACAATGATTTAAAAAAATGATAGAAATATTTGGATGATGTATAGCTTGTATGTCCTGCCATATAAATATTGTGATTACGTTAAAATACCACACCGTCATGGTCAGAACAGTTCCAAATCAAATCAGCAAATCGTAGCGAGGAAGGATTGATGGTTTACTTATTGGACAAGTAGTTTCTTTCCGTGTCAAGACGGTATCATGAAATTTAGCATGTGTTGTTGTTTTTTTTATCAATATAAATCATGTGTACTACGTCACCAGTTTTCGATGGTCAAGATAAATATGATATGAACTTTGGTTTTCTGTGAACATGACGTCAATATTTACATTATCAAAGACATGACAAACGATAAAACTATAATTAGTCTGTTTCTGAAATAATAGATATAGTAACTTTTATCTTTTAAAGCTGATATTTTAAGCTCAGATTTCTTGAGATGGTTTAAGTGACATCAGCATCACAACATAACATCTGACATATGAACAGATCATAACAGGAATTCTTTTTTCAGGTGAAGCAAACCGTCGAATATGGTTGACGTTACGATACATAAATTATATATTCTTCGTGGCGCGAAAGTTGTCAACACTAGTTCTACGAAAGATACATTGAAAACATGAGAATTGCAACTGGAAAATTAGTCAACACAAATGAAGCCATTTTATATTGAGGTGCGGTCATGTAGCTTTTCAACAGCTGACTATAGCAAGACTGATGATGTTAATGTAAGTTAAAGAGGAATTAGCTACGATTTTGACCAAAAAAGTATATGTTTTGGAAATTGGTAAATAGCTTTAAAATGATCAAATAATTAAGGTAAATATTTCACATTAAACAGCTTATCGTACCACTTTCCGCCTTTTGAGAACGAAAATTACCATCAATCTATTATTGCCTTGCAAGCAAATAATTTGAGCTCGCTTTCTCTGTATGCAACTGACCTTAGTTAGTGACAGGTAAAAACGAATAATTTGTATTGTGTCGCTTATAAACTGCAAACTTGCATGGTTCTTTGTACGTAATTAACGCCGACTAAAAGCAGATTCGCTTGAAATAAGAAATAAGTGCATTGTTGTACTGATTTAATGACGATTCGGCAAATTCCGTAAACAATGCCGATAATTAATAAGATGGCGTCCATTTCTTGATCGATCTCAAAACACGAGCAGTTGCACCTTTTTTCCTCGATGCGCGTACATTTCATAATATTTATAAGTTACAGAAACACGTTTTATTAAGGCATCAATCATATCTTTAATTGTTTTTATGGGTAACAAAAATTTACGATTTTGGCAGATATTTGCCCCTTTTACGAATCCATTTAAAACTGGTAAAATAAAAAGTTACTGGCTTACGATTGTTGTTCTTCATCTCATAGTCACAATGTGATCTAGTTTACAAAATGTAACAAACCATTGTCCCAAGTTGTCCTTCCCCCATTCAATTTCAAGTTTTGAAGCACATGATGTTGCTTTAACATCAGAAAAGCATCTATATATAATTACCTACATGAAGTATAGGTAGGAGTGAGAAAATTAAAGAAAAAACTCCCACTTTTATAAGGACAAAAATATTGAACTTCAAGTGTGATATATCCTACCTTTATATAAAGACAAAATATTGAACGTCACGTGTGAACAAATAATATTAACACATTACATCTGTGGTAACACGTTTGCTTTGATTTCTACCAACTGTTTAAATTGACAGTTAAATTATTCGTCAATTACTAGTTTATTTTATTTCAACGATTTTAGAAGAACGTGTAATGTTTGTATTAAAGCAATTTAAACAGGTTCTTACAGAAGCTACTTCAACAGTATTGACACTGACGAATCAATCTCATTACATGTTTCTGTGAAAGAAAAACGAAGAATGCATTGACCTCCATTTGGCTTATGCATATTGAACATATCCCCTTATTTATCCCAAAACAAATATTTAGACGGTTCAATTGATTTATTGGAGGGAAGGATTACAAACGAATAACAAAATAATTACATTTTCATGTGTGTATAAAGACTCGTTGATAGCATTGAGCTGTATGTAAATCGTCTGTGGGTGGACGCCAATGAATTCCCATCTCTCTAGCATTTGTTGAAGAGGAATCTTTACAGATTTATATACAATAATAATTGAAGGCCTGTAAATTGACGTTCAAATCACAAGAGAAAGTTGTAGACATCTGTTCACAAGTCAAGTGTTTGTTACTGTCACAATTATATACACATAAGCTTCTGATGTGTTTTACAACTGAAACTGATTTCTTCCTGTTGTTGGTTAAAAGGTATCGATATCAATATGAATTCATATTTTTAATGAGATTTCGATCGAGGAAAATTGTTTTGGGGTGTATTATGTGTTGTAAAAAGGACGTAACATCAGTCAATTGGTACATCAAGCTGGTACAGTGTTGATTGGTGCTTGTTTAATACTAAATGAACACTACATCAGTTATATTATATTAATGACGCGAGAAAGTTTATAACAGTATAATCACCAGAAAACAAGCAATGCAGATGACTATGCCAACACGAGCATTCATTACTGTAATTAACATAGGCCAATGTAAAAGTTATAAGGTCGGGGACATTTGTCTCCTAGATGGGGACATCAGTTACCACTCTGACGTACAATACCGTTTGGTGGTCAGCAACTGTTCTAATGGTACTATCATGCAGTCCGTTGACAGACCACACATTTTATATACTGTACAGTCATACGGAGAATATGTTGAATTAGTTATGGTAACAACAGGTGTACGAAAAGAGAGATATTTTATCTTATATTGTGCATCATATTTAAGAGAACATCGTGGAATTTGAGTTTAAGCAGTGATGGTCAACAATTCCACCAATATCAACAAAACAAACAATCACCTCTAAACAGTGATGGTCAACAATTCCACCAATATCAACAAAACAAACAATCACATCTAAACAGTGATGGTCAACAATTCCACCAATATCAACAAAACAAACAATTACCTCTAAACAGTGATGGTCATCAATTCCACTAATATCAACAAAACAAACAATCACCTCTAAACAGTGATGGTCATCAATTCCACAAATATCAACAAATTGAAGAATCACCTCTAAACAGTGATCGTCATCAATTCCACTAATATCAACAAAACAAACAATTACCTCTAAACAGTGATGGTCATCAATTCCACTAATATCAACAAAACAAACAATCATCTCTAAACAGTGATGGTCAACAATTCCACTAATATCAACAAAATGAACAATCACCTCTAAACAGTGATGGTCATCAATTCCACTAATATCAACAATGAACAATCACCTCTAAACAGTGATGGTCATCAATTCCACTAATATCAACAAAACGAGCAATCACCTCTGACCTCAACTTATGGAACATAAAATAGACTATGACATATGACATTGGAAATCCAGAACCGAGCTTGAGACAAGGACAAAAGTGTGATTTATATATAATATTGGTAATTTCGACATCCTTACTGTTGTTTGAATAGAAACTATTTCATGAATGGCTCTATAACTATTGAGGGGTATGCGGCCTAGTCCTTATCTAATGTATTATTTTTAAATTGCATAACCAGGACATATCTATCATCTGTGATTGTGTAAAACAAGGCCGACAAACAAACAGTACATGTAGTACTCTGTAATGGTTATCAACTATCCAAGACGCTATACACTGATATCTACTATATTAGTACAGTGTATTAAAATATAAAGTACTATTGTCTTTATCCTGCAGAAAAAAATCACTTCATTCCTTTGGCAGTGGTACTTGAACTAAATAATAAAATTATCCCTTGATTGCCCCTTCTTGATATTTTTTGTTGTCAACAGGAAGTAAACTGATTTACAACTAGTCTCCTATAGCTCAACAAGTAAAACGTGGACGGGGTACCAGAAAAGCTATATTTCGGTCAGTGATTGTATGACATATATTCGGTCAATGCCATTTGACTGCTCAAATAGAAGAAGAGTAGGATAAAAAATATCTAAAAAATATTGTGAATGTTGACTTTTCCATTACCGTTCGTTATTCCTTTATCTAGTAATGATCTCGAAGAAGAACATTTGTAAAACTTGCCGGAAGTTCAATCTTTTATTAAGAAGAGTTTGTTAGAATAATGTACACATGACATTATTATAAAATCTTTCATACTATCTAAACAAAGGTCGGTCTGAATGAACGGAATCAATTTTAAAGGTTTCCATTTTTGATTTACGCCATGTGCCTGAAAATTCATTGTTGTAAAACTTATAAAACAGGAGAATTGATTGTAAATGTTTTTCTACCTTCCTCCAATTTACGGAGACATTTGTTTGCATGGTGCATTCATTCGACAGAGATAGTAGTGATTTAGAAGAAGAAAGTCAAGGTTAGATTACTTTACACGAAATGCTTGGGCAATTACTTTTTTGTATTCCCGGGTTCTCCGGATATTTGACCATGCTTCATTGGTTTTAGTAAAGCAAAACATTGAGGGCTAGATGTGGGAGTTCTGATAAATTAAGCTCATAAAATTGAGGCATTTAATATCAATATATAGAAATAAAATGTAATATTTTGCTATGAACTTTTTTTATTTAGTGTAAAGATTTATCAGGAAGAGTAATAAATTGATTGTCGAAGATAAACAACTCAAAGGAAAAAATAAAATAAAATTTCTCATATTTTTAATTCAAATACTTGTAATATGTCATGTTTTTAAGAGAATACAGTTGTCGACAGAAAATGGAGCACCTGTCTTGATAAGATATTACACATTCTTAATGCAAATGTTTATAAAGTTGAGATTTTCTTTCAATTCAGAATTATAAAAAGAAACTACATCTGTTGTCAAGGTTACAATTAGTTAACTTTATTTTTTTTTAATGTAAAAGAAAATGCCTCGTCTCATTTAGGTGTAGTGTAACAAACCGTCAATTAATTACAGATCTATCATACCTACACTTGTTGAGTACAATTATAGAATCTTTTTATTGCTTAAAGAAACTTTTATGAAAGTACATTGGAGAAATCATCAGCACAGATAGCATATATGCACGCATCTCACAGATCTAGAGTTATATAATAATAATCTGAGGTAATCTTTACATTAATATTACATTTATTTGTAATTTACTGTTTAAATAACAGCAGATCTCAATATTTTCAGAAGCAAAAATAAAAATACGAAAAAAGAGCTAAAAACTATATAGTTAAATAGCTGTTTTCAGAATTAAATACAGCTTATGTTAATAAAACTCATTTAATAAACGTGCATGTGTTTTAACTACAGTGTCGGTTTGTAATGTCAGAACTAATTTTAGCAGAATATATCATATTGGTCACGTATAAAACTGTAATTCTCATTTGATCATATTCCTAAACTATAGGCGTATCACAGCAGCTTATCACAAGTTATAAATTATCTGTTTATTATTCCTATATCTGTTGGATTCAATCATATGCATGGTTTTCGATAAAAAGATATTTTAACATCATCCACTTGTGTTTTGACATTCTTTGAAGAGGACCAAATCATCAAGGAACATTGCAGCCATCCGATTTCTGTTGAGTGTTATGTAAGAGACATTGTAATTTCACACCAAGTACCAATTTCGTCATACATGTAGTTTCAAGAATGCAAAATAATGAACGTGGATCTCCAAAATGACAACATACATATAAACAATTACTATAAAAATTTGCACATATTCGCTTCCACAGACCACAAACTATCGCAAAAATGATTGACAACATAAAACATGGACAGTACAATAGCAGGGTCAATGAATGACAACATAGACATGGACAGTACAATAGCAGGTTCAATGAATGACAACATAAACATGGACAGTACAATAGCAGGGTCAATGAATGACAACATAGACATGGACAGTACAATAGCAGGGTCAATGAATGACAACATATACATGGACAATGCAATAGCAGGGTCAATGAAGGACAACATAGACATGGACAGTACAATAGCAGGGTCAATGAATGATAACATAAACATGGACAGTACAATAGCAGGGTCAATGAATGACAACATAGACATGGACAGTACAATAGCATGGTCAATGAATGACAACAGAAACATGGACAATACTATAGTAGGGTCAATGAATGACAACATTAACATGGACAGTACAATAGCAGGGTAAATGAATGACAACATAGACATGGACAGTACAATGGCATGGTCAATAAATGACAACAGAAACATGGACAATACAATAGTAGGGTCAATGAATGACAACATTAACATGGACAGTACAATAGCAGGGTCAATGAATGATAACATAAACATGGACAGTACAATAGCATGGTCAATGAATGACAACAGAAACATGGACAATACAATAGCGGGTCAATGAATGACAACATAAACATGGACAGCACAATAGCAGGGTCAATGAATGACAACATAAAACATGGACAATACAATAGCAGGGTCAATGAATGTATCTATTCAAACAGTAATATACAAACTCCATAGATAACTGGGGTTTTACATAACATCAACGAAACGCATATATATCATGTCTGTGTAATACTAGACTGTATTTTCTGTGCACAAACCTATTTTATTATCACCTACAGAAACACACTTTAGAATATTACGATAGAATTACAAACAACTCCCGAACGTTTGACCTTGAAATGCACATTTTGCCATAACACTTTGTTATACGATCCTACTTGATATAACATCAATTATAAGGTCATTTCACTTAATTTATCTGACATGTTAGAACTATATAATAAGAATAAATATAAGTATGTTTCATTGCTTTATAGCAACTTTGTGCTATAAACATCATCTTGTTTATATATATCCAAGGTGAAATACGCTAAATTCCTGTAACTTTAGTATAATGTATGGTCTATGTTTAGTCTGTGTTCGACCAGTTTTACCGTTCAACATTGACGTGCCTGGCCCCCAAAAAGCAAGAACAATATGTGAATTAGACAATATTTACACACAAAAAAATCCTATAGGTATAGGAACAGGAGGTAAGATGGCACTGAGATTTGCTTATAACGTGAAAGTTAGATTTCTGCAGAAAACGAGGATGTAATGGATAGATCCGGGCATATTAGCCTTACAATAGGAACCAAACACTAATTATAAGACATTGCCCATTGTTACCTTACGTACAAGGCCCGTGACAAAGACATTGCCCATTGTTACCTTACGTACAAGGCCCGTGACATTCTACATATGGTTCACGAGACATTCGTTTATGCACAATCTTAAGGGCCAGTCGTGTAATTGTGTAATTCGATTCGATCAATAATTGATACTTCTTAAATTTCGAAATTAAGATTTACACAAATAGAACAATAAACGCACAGATGGCTATATGTACAACACGAAACCATAAAAAAGTGAAGTAGTGACGCTGGTTATAAGTCTCTCAAATATATCGTAATTCTTAGAACATAATAGCAATTACTTTACAGTGAGAAGTTCTGTCAAGTAGACCTGTTAGATTTCTATATGTTAACATGTGCAATTATGATATAACTCGACGCTATAGCAAATTAAAAAAAAGAAATTTGAGGCTGAGTTTCTTATCTTCAAAGAAACATCTGTAATGTATTTAATAAATTTTCTAATTTCAATGAGCCTGCTACGTTTTAAAGTTTAAGCTTTATAAGTAATTAGTCATGAACATCTACAAGATGAAAGGGCAATCGATGGGAAAGTTGTAAGTAATGTCTATTATAAAAAGTAGTCTTAAAAAATAAATATTAAATTAATTGAAAAATTGATTAATTATTGTGTCAAGTCACACAGAACAACAAACCAGTTGTACTTATAAACCGTGTATATGTATTATTATTAACACAAAAAGGTTTGTTCAGTGTCAGGCAATGCCGAGGTGATCTAATTGTAAATACTACTAAAATAACACATACATTACATTCCTAATCCATATACATCTACCAACTATATAATTCATTTTACTTTGTAGTTTTCAATGCTAGCATCAGACGCGAACCAGCAACAGTGGTATACATAGGATTGCTTCAATTTATTTTCAAAATATATAATATATTAATTGACACAGTTGTGATCAAGGATTTTTTTCTCTCAAAAATAACATATCATACATTTTATATTGTCTCTACTACAAAGGAAGTCAAGTACTATAATATTTAAAATTTTAAATTACCGTTTTGAAATAATCAAATTAAAAAAAAGTTTTAAAAAATTTAAAAAGACGATGATGAAATGTTTACATATGTATCTCCATCAGACTGATCGGATGTTGCAGGCTTAGCAAAATATACGATCTAAAGTTAAACAATATTTGTTTATCTGATTACGATTAATAAATAGACTCACAAATATTTCTGATCATATCAAACATAAATATGTTCGAGTTGTAATTGTTTATTTTAGTTTGCAATCTTGACACGCTGTCTGTAAAAACACCATTGTTTATTTTTTTTACAGAATAATTGCAGGTTGGGCAGAGATAACTACTTCTTGATCGCAGTTTTGATTATATCATCGAAGCCGAGCCTTCCTTGCTTCATTGAATAGCGCTGACTGATGAAACCTCACAGTTGGAATTCATAAGTCTTGTCTATCTGGAGATCTCAAACTTCAATGATATATAAAATAAATTGCCACTTTCTTAAACCTACAAATTGCTTTAAAATGATTTATCATAATAAGAAAAACTGATGTTATAAGAATTTGTGTAAGATAAATAGTCACGATATATTATCTAGTAAGAAAACCTAAAGCTAGAACAGAGCTTGTTACTGTTTGTTTAACATTTAATTCTGTTTAGATTTGGTGTATGTGCCCCGATGTAACGGGTAGCTTTTTTTTCTAAATAAATATGTTTGTGAGCTGACTTCTATGAATATTAAACGGCGATTTATATTGGTAGTATGACAAAGTATGTTTCACAATCTTAATATTCTTTATCCTGATATATATTATGTACATAATAAAAAAAAATGAAAAAAAAAATATCACACCGTCGGAACAATCCCAAAATTAAATATCAAAAACCGTAGTTTTAGTAGGAAATGTGATACCCTTAACACACAAATACACGACCGTTCACTTTTATATCTTGGTACAGACATTTCAATAACAAGTTGCGGGATTCAGATATTTTGTTTGGCCCAAACCTCCCCTCTTAGTGAAATGTGTGTTTTTTTTGTTTGTTTGTTTGTTTGTTTGTTTGTTTGTTTGTCTGTATGAAATATTGTCTTCTGTTAGCACTTAACTACATGTTTTATTGTCTTCTGTTAGCACTTAACTACAGATTTTATTGTCTTCTGTTAGCACTTAACTACAGGTTTTATTGTCTTCTGTTAGCACTTAACTACAGATTTTATTGTTTTAGATGTCTATGACGATTGGGTATTAAATCTGGCAGTACTGTGGGGTTTTGATTGGGTATTAAATCTGGCAGTACTGTGGGGTTTTGATTGGGTATTAAATCTGGCAGTACTGTGGGGTTTTGATTGGGTATTAAATCTGGCAGTACTGTGGGGTTTAATGAGATAACTGTAAGTGCTATACCATGTAACTTACACTGGTGTAGCACTTATATTACTGGTAGAATCATGCAATATGTCTAAATACGTCACACAAAAAGTCATTGTACTTTCTTGAGACATTCAGAAGGAATAAAACTTTGAATATTGCATTGTGGGTAATAAAATGAAAATAACAAAATATAACACGCTGTCGGAACAATTCAAAAATCAAAAAATTAAGAAGATATTTAATTTCATGCGCTTGGTAACTGTTGTTAATTCATGTTATTAGTTATCTCCCCTGTTTGATCTTTATTTCTCATCTTTCTATGATCATTCTGTACAAAAAGCGTATGCTATTTAAACATATTTTAGACTAATAGATTAAAACACAACGTGAAATTTCATTTCGTTTCATGTTCCGTGGGCGCCATCGTATGGTAGTTGTTCAAATTCATCGAATGGAAAACTGACCACCTCGATACAACTGAGATATTGTTGAAAATGACGTTAAACACACATAAACTAACCAAACTGGAATATAAAATTAGAATGGCTTTATTATGGTTACCAATGAGCTTATATGTGTGGGTAACATTAACCGACTCGGGCTATCGTCTTCCTGCTGCACTTCCCAATCCTTTGACTTTCAGCGTATTATTCCACAAACACGTGTGCAATAACTTAGATATCTTTTCATTACACTAAAGCCTTTAATATGTTTGGCTGTCATCATATAAACTATAATGCCATTATACAAATTGTATATACCATAACCATGATCGTGTAGAGAACTTCACGAACAGTTTCTATGAACACAAAGAACCGATTTTAATTGCTTTGATAATTTTGAAGACGTGCATTAACTTGCTATCGGCGATAAGGAAGTGTAATCTATAACGTAACACAAGTTCCACGGTTTATTTACACACTTTCTTCTGTACAAGGAAAGATAAATTAATACGTAACAATGCCATCCAGAAATCAATTTTAATTTCTATGAAAGTTTGCTCACAATAAATTATGAGGTGTTTATAAAAGATAATTTGTAAAGTCATGGTATCGACATGAATCTAAATCACAAAGAACCAAATATAGAAATACATCCCGAAATCCGATAAAACATCTTAGTCAATTGTATAATACCGAAATGAAAGGATATACACCTTATCACGATCCTAAGTAACGAGACAAATCCAGAACCAACAAAGGAAAAATGTAAACCAACGAAAAAGACAGGAACAACACGATCTGACATAAACATCTGATCAGTAAACCAACGACAAAGACAGGAACAACACGATCTGACATAAACATCTGATCAGTAAACCAACGACAAAGACAGGAACAACACGATCTGACATACAAATCTGATCAGTAAACCAACGACAAAGACAGGAACAACACGATCTGACATAAACATCTGATCAGTAAACCAACGACAAAGACAGGAACAACACGATCTGACATACAAATCTGATCAAGTGTTCAAAATGTTATTATTTTTCGTGAAAAAGGACATTGTGAAGAACGCATCTGAAAGATCCAGTCACAACTGTCGTTTAGGCACCAACAATATTTGCCATCAAGTCTAGGGGGCTGGAATGTATTGAGTGGTTGTTTGTGGCCCGTTTTAAATACAAAATGTACTATTCTATTAATTTTTATTTTCTCTTTTTCTGATGACAATAAAAACAACTACCTGCTGACCGTCTGTTTACCATATTTATATGTATATATTGACGTCATGTTGTGGGAGTTCACGCTATGTTGGGCTTTTTTTGTTGTTGTTGTTTTTTTTTATGTTGCTTTACCTTTGTGTTTATACTGTTATTTTTAAATAGTCCCTTAATTCTTCTCAATTGACTCATCTGTATTTTGTCACAACGTATGTAAATTGAAAAAAAAGGTAAAAAGATGTAAAAGGTACACATTTAAACATGTAAAACAGTGTTTATACATAAATCGTGAACTCACTTGTTCGTACGTGTTTTCTTTTCTATGTTTGAGTGGGGTAGTAAACATTTGTTCTATGTTTTGTAAATTTACGTAAAACAGCAGTAAAAAGCCAGACACTGCACTTGTACGTTTAATAACGATTTATTGTAGTACCTCTATAAATTACCAATCGTTTGCATATAACACCTCTTATCATCAAAGAACACCGCCATATAATTAATGTCTTCATCAATGTTCCAAGGAAACTTCGTTTAACTAAACATGTGACATTTATTTAAAACTCTTTCAAGCAGTAATAATCAATTTCATACATGAAGAGTTGTGTACGTCTTGGACTCAAATATTCATTCAATGTCAACAAAAACAAGAAGAAAAACAAACCAATGGGAAAATAATTGTTCTGCATTTAATTGTACTAGTGCTTTGGCCTGGATTATGCATTCGAACATTAGACATATAAAGGGGATGGCAAGGCTTGTTAACTCGTACGTAATAAATCGACAGTTTTACTTGGATATGCCTGGGTGTACAGACTGGCAGACAAGGTTAAATTGTCTTCAGTAAATAAAACATTAAAACGTTGGAAAACTGCAGCATCATCAAACATATTAAAACACAACATTTGGAAAAAAATGACATCTGTTTTAAAATTAGAGATTCACAACAATATATACAGAAAACAAAACGATAACTGTCCATTTGTCGGCTTGGTACCAATATCTTATAGCCATGGTAACTGTCCATTTGTCGGCTTGGTACCAATATCTTATAGTCATGATAACTGTCCATTAGTCTTCTTGGTAACAATATCGTATAGCAGTGATAACTGTCCATTTGTCGGCTTGGTACCAATATCTTATAGCCATGGTAACTGTCCATTAGTCGGCTTGGTACCAATATCTTATAGCCATGGTAACTGTCCATTTGTCGGCTTAGTACCAATATCTTATAGCCATGGTAACTGTCCATTTGTCGGCTTGGTACCAATATCTTATAGCAGTGATAACTGTCCATTAGTCTTCTTGGTACCAATATCTTATAGCCGTGATAACTGTCCATTTGTCGGCTTGGTACCAATATCTT
>MJUT01013692.1:123148-138028 GCA_002080005.1 Gigantidas platifrons
GATCACCTATGTCTGAGGGAGGAGAACCTTAGTTTGATCACCTATGTCTGAGGGAGGAGAACCTTAGTTTGATCACCTATGTCTGAGGGAGGAGAACCTTAGTTTGATCACCTATGTCTGAGGGAGGAGAACCTTTGTTTTATTAATAATTACATTATTTAGTAACTGTAAATTTCAGTCATATTTTTCTCGTATAAAAGTTTACATTCTGTATTTTTCTCGTATAAAAGTTTACATTCTGTATTTTTCTCGTATAAAAGTTTACATTCTGTATTTTTCTCGTATAAAAGTTTACATTCTGTATTTTTCTCGTATAAAAGTTTACATTCTGTATTTTTCTCGTATAAAAGTTTACATTCTGTATTTTTCTCGTATAAAAGTTTACATTCTGTATTTTCGAATGAAGAATTCTAACGGTATTTTCATTTTATTTTTGTACGACAAGTTCTTTTTTACTGATGGATAATAATTCTAATATTTTTACTACTATATAGTTTGTTTTACAGATAGTTGGCGTCAGATGAAACTGTAGTAATTTGTATGTACCATCAAGCATAAAAATGTCAGTATCCTGTTTTCAAACTCAACTGTAGGAAGGTTGAGGGTGTGAATTGATGGTTATTTAATTTCCTATGCTGTAAATAATAATTAAATTATAGTGTTTATCAATAATATACAATGTTTAGTAATCACAAAAGAGTAATAGAAGGTAGCTTACCACATGGATGGTCAATACAATATGTTTGAGCAGATCAAGTGTTAATAATGCCAGCACAATATAACATCAAGTTATTACCAGAGACTTGTTTTTAAAAAAAAAACGCTTAACATGATAATAGAATTATTTGATCAATATGTCCATTTTTATCAATTCTACTTCTGCGGCAACAGATGGAAACTTTAGATGCGGGGATTAAATATGTTATACAAATCCTTGACTTAATATAATTGATAAGTTGATGTCATAAATAAGATATAATTGTAGTACGCCTATTATTTATATATTCTCCACAAGATATTTATTACATATGAAATAACTTTTTATTCAGATAAGAAATGTTTTTTTTTGTTTTGTTTGTTAATATGTAAATATGTATGACAAAGCAGACGTTTTACCAATAAATATGACATTTACAGTACAAAGAGATATTCCTATCTTTACAGTACATCTTTAGTCAAACATACGTTTTTACAACATACATACTAGAAAAGAAAAAAATTCGTATACACAAGCATTGTTATTGGAATAATTGTGACGGAATGATATTTATAATTTAACGAGGAAAGATTAAACGTAACGTATATTTCCTATTGGGCCTCTAGACCATGAGATACTATTACTTCTAACGGCCATTCACATTTTTATCTGTGGTAATATAGAATATAGATTTACAGCCACCTAAGTGAAAGCTGTCTGTCTCTACTTAGTCTTGGAACAAATAACAGCTACATACATCTTCGTAAAGAATACTTGAAAAACAATGATAAGGTAGAAATATGTCCTGTTGTGTATTAATTGAAACCAATATTGATGATTGAGACTGAGAAGTTGTTATTACTCATTTGAGATATTTACATAGATTAGATCCTTCTTAATAAAGAAAAAACACTTTTACACCACAATACTAATTTGTATATTATAAATAATTAATTCTTAAACTTATTTCGTCGATGGTTTGTGATTATTGAATATCAATATAAAAAATAATTGTATAAACACCGACAATTTAATTAAATTCAAATGTATGTCGGATCGTCAGATAAAAAAATGTATCCCAAAAACATCTATATTTAAATAGATTGAGAAGATGATATAAAGTCTGATTTCCTACAATATCATACATTATTAGATTGAGAAGATGATATAAAGTCTGCTTTCCTACAATATCATACATTATTACATGACGGGTTTATTCTAACTTATAAAAAATAAAATTCAAACTTTTCATTATTAAAAATGGAGGTTAAATCGAGAGGATGTGTGCTGATTTCACCTCATTAGATTGTCAGATGCCCGGATGTGAGGACAACGCATGTCATATGGTCAAGAGGAGTGCTGTCGTCTGACATCTATCTTTCTAGATATCTTTTATCTTCATTGATTAGGAAGACAGTCTTACATGTGGTTCCTGTTTGTTGTATTACAATCTTCTCCACGTTATTAATTAAGGTCCTCTTACAAATTGATTAAAACTTAAAAGTATTGATTAACTTAAGGTAAACCTTGTTCTCAAAACAATGGACAATATACATTACCTCGACAGATGTTGTCTTATTGTGAATTTTTGTTTTGTTTTCTCTCTAAAGTGTAAATAATAATTAGGCAGGTATATAAACAAATGAGACCGATTTCCAATTCCTGCACAAACAATTAAACAAGAAAGAAATCAATTCTTTACATAAATATACAAACTATTTTAGTCTGTTGATCTGAACTTGAATACAAATATAAATATAACCCAATGTATGTATTATAATTATAATGTCAGTCTGTGATCAAACTGAGCTTAATTATAAACAAAAATGTACTTTATAAATATTTCTGCTTACTGTATGAGTAAAATGTATGCATTAGAAAAAATTCCCTTAATTTGCATTTCATTAAAATGCACAAAAATAAACTCATCCGAAAAATGTCCAATCTATGTGTAAAACTGGAAACGATAGTTTAAAGAACATGTCCAGAGTATAGAAGGGAGACAATTCTTGAAATCATGGATGATTTAAATATTTGAGCAGTGCTAAGGACTAAGGAACAATTTTCTATTTAACAAATTAATTTGTAATCTTTTCAAACAATAAATTTACAGATAAGTCAGAGCACAAATAGGTCACATTTTAAGATGAGAATCTAAAAATAAAAATAATAGATAATGAAAATATTACAATTTGAAATTCTGAGGCATAGGTAATTTCAAAATTCAAATTTTGGTAATTGATAAGTAGGCGGAGAATAGCTTAAGCAGAATCCATAAATTACCCCAGCCGGTGAAATTTACCCACGTTTACAGTATATATCCCACGAACAACGGTATCGGTGTTATTATGGTCACGTGCTCGTGATTTCTTAAGGAGATGATCACATGGGTAGGTGTCAATGGACGTTTAACAAAACATTATTCACATTAGAAACAGTAATGGGTGATTTCGTTCTAAAGATGTAAATTGTGTTTTATGCAAATGTGGACGGTAATCAAATCATGTCTTGAGATACGATGCCAGACGATAGCCGAATTGAAAATTTTCTGAACCCGAAAGTATTCAGTATAATAAAAGACCTTTGATGATGGTATTATGGAGATTACCACCCTCGATAAAAATAATTACCCTCTTCTTCGTCTCGGTGATATTTTCCCTCGTGTGATAATTACTACATCACTCGTAGCTGACATATATTATCTGTACTTGTATTTCCTCTGTATCAGGTAAGATATTGTGTTGTCGTATTCACACACAACCATGATGTTTTCTCTTTTGAATAAAGTGCATCTTTTAGCCTTATAAAAGCACAGGTCGGAAATTACTTTCAACATTTAATCATATTTTGACCAAAAATGTATTCCTGTCTCACTGATATGAATATTTGATGATGTTATTTCAATTCCGAGATATGTTGTTTCATAAATATTCATGCATTTGTCTTATGGAGGTTTGTGTAAAACACAATACAACGTATACATAATTACATTAACTAAGAATTAAAGAATGGCATTCTTTGCTAGGTACTGGAGACCGTTTCCATAGTTATGAGTGTGATCGTATGGGGTCAATCCACGGTCAGGTCAAACCAAAGACAAAAAAAGTGTATGTGTTACTTCTGCGCTAAGTATATTATGAAGTAAGATCAAAGACTGGTTGGTCAATAGTCAGGCTAATTCAACCGAGTGTAGCGACATGTCTACCTGAAGACTATTGCTTCTGTGAGCTAGCACTAAAACACATCTCAGCAAGTTGGTCTAGTGCAAAACAGACTTCTTCATCTCATCAATAAAGACACTTGTTTTAAACTTTCGCTTGATAATTTGTTTTTCGTCTTTTGATATACAAGAA
This sequence comes from Gigantidas platifrons, assembly GCA_002080005.1. Taxonomy (NCBI): domain Eukaryota; kingdom Metazoa; phylum Mollusca; class Bivalvia; order Mytilida; family Modiolidae; genus Gigantidas; species Gigantidas platifrons. The sequence continues at coordinate 127,199 of MJUT01013692.1, forward strand.
ACAGACGACGACGAATTACCCGTCTGTCTGTAATTGGTTTTCGATTAATTGAACCACTTTTACTACAATATAAAACAATATCATGACTTATTATAGAACTAAACTAATTTTACATTGATAACATTTGTTAAAGGTGGAACAAATTACGAAATAAATTTGACAAGTTACCGATTAAACGGCTGTAAATATAATATCCCGGTCGAATAAAATCAAATAAAATACATTTGACTACTTCCATAAATACTTCCGACTATATAACGACCATTGATTAACGTTACAGGAAATATTATGTTACTCCTAATAAACAAATCTATAAATATTCATACGTTCATTTTATTGAATGATATTTGTGTAACATTTGTGAGACGTTTAAAATATACAGTTACTATACAATAAACAGGTTGTGATATAATGTATTATAACCCACACATGTAAGAAAATAAACCACTTAGCAAAACATTCTTAAAAATAAGTTCGTTGCCCATTTTCTCCATAGTAATTGTTATAGTTTATGGTATAGGGAAAGTTAACTCAGGGTAATTCACCTCCCACACTTCTACATCTGACGTAGTACACATGTAATGTTGATTTTTTGATTTTGCGTTTATCATTAGGTATCTTTAACGTGTAATGCCGAAAAATCATATCTAAGATGTATACAATGTAGTGAAATGTATACAATGGATACTGTGCTCTTTTGTGGTTACTGATGTTTAGCGTCACTGTAAGCCATATCACGCACTGCTAAATTTATTGTTATGAAGGTGAACATTTTGTGGCCAAGGTGTAAAGGTTCAATCAAACCAATCATTATAAAGTTGGTATTTACTATTTTTGTGTCACAACGTTAAGGAGTAAAAGTAAAGACTGGATGGCTCTGAGTCAGCATAAAATGTCCGATTGGAGTGACATGTTTACATTGGATGGCTCTGAGTCAGCATAAAATGTCCGATTGGAGTGACATGTTTACATATAGACTGATGTTGCTTTGAAGTAGCACTATAAAAAAAACTAAGTGCGTTTGTTTAGTTCATAGCAGGAACATATCATCAAAAGTAAACCGTTCTCGCCCAAAAGTAAACCGTTCTCGCCCCGATATTGCTGAATACTTGATCTCTTGACGTTAAAGATAAACACTGACTTACATACAAGGGTATAGTTTACCTTCCCCTATGGTATTGGTTTTGTCTTGGACTCCATATCTGTGAAGGGTTCTGATGGCTGAATAAGATCAACACTTCATTGATGTACATATCTCAAGTATTGCCAAATATAATTCTAACGGATTAGTATCTTAATATACATGATAAGCATGATTTGAGAGTAACACAAACCGTTCATTTTACAAGCCACACAAACAACAACGAACAATACCGAAAGGAAATCTATGTCCGACACAAAACATATGGCTTGGATAAACATCTTCAATAACAACGACCATAAAAATATAAATAAAAAATTTAGTCGTACATAAAAATCATGACTGTATTTCGAAGCAAGAAATATTGATGAAAGGGGCGTTAAACACAATAAATCAAATCAAAGCAAGAAAAGATAGAACCTTATTTGTTCAAACTGCTTGTACCAGTAAGTATAGTACTAAACCTGCCATTGGCACATTGCTGTATGTATTGATCCATGATATATTTAATAGTTTAGTCATAATGTGATATATATGAAATTTGTGTTGTTTAGTTTCAATGATGCCAATTTCAATATTTTCAACTTAAATATATGTTCGGTCAATATTTTAATTGTTTATGTTTTGCTGGCTGTGTGACCTCCATAATTATTTTTGGATTGTTGTTCACTACCGATACACTGGTCCTATTATTGTGTTTAACAATAGTATGACGCGGAACACTTTCTAAGATGAGTGAGTGATTGCCGTCTAACGCCAAGTGAAAAGATTTGTCTAGATATATGATGATGAGAACAAGCTATATCTCGATGAGATTATGATGCTGTCCGCTTTGAAACTACATTCCCCAGACAGACATGTCGCTCCACTGTGTCGCATCATCCAGAACCCACCAGTCTTTGCTATTACTCCTTAAGATGGTGTACTTAGTGGAGGGGAAGCAAATATTAATATTAGTCTTTGTCTTGACGCGGCCTCGAAACCAAAATCTACTTCACTCCAAGTTATGACACTAACAATTACATCACCGATGCGGTTTCAAGATGATTAATATATAATCATTCCGATCCTTTAAGTTTTCTTTGCACAAACCGTTAGCAAGGACATATTGTACTATAGAAGTTATATGACGTTCTATTGTTAATTTGCCGTGTCTAAGTAGCATTAGCACCACTTCTCATGTACACAGTAGCATAATCGTATTTAATACATTATTATACAGTCTATTCAGTTCCAATTAAGTAAATGATTGGTGCAATCAATTTCTCGAGAAGAGAGTGATAAACAAAATAGTGTTAAAGCATGATATTCATGTTTAAATTAGTTAACTGGTAGATTTATCATTATGTTTACTCGGGACAGATTGGTGACCTCGTGTCTATTAGTTCAACATGCTAGGTAGCACAAAATCCCTAAAGCTTACTGCTATTCAGCTATAAATGCCACTTTCAGATTGAAGCTAAGTAACCACCAATGTTTTAGTAATTTCATTAGTTTTTTGTCTGATACGAGACCAGTTTTCCATCTTCTGAGTAATTAAAAGGTAGTCCTTAATTATTCTCACTGAATCTATAGGATACGTTTTAATACATACACTAAGCTGAAGTAAGCTGTCGTAATCAGTTCACTAAGGACAACCACTGACTTGTTTAATCTGTTAGATTGATTGATTAATGTTCTTTAACGGCTCGTGAGCAGCAGTGTTTCATTTATCTTCACGATGAAAGCTAATGTAAAATAATAATTTAGCAAGCATGTTGGTTCTAAGCTAGAACTAGGGAGAATTATTGTTTTGATTGTCACAATGACAATTGGAACCTTAGCCTTGTAATGGACAACCAATGCTACCTCCTAACAAGCACTTTATAATTATAAACTATTGAGAGTTCTGTTAAACACACAAGGATATTCTCCATACACAAGACACTAATTTCCCTCTATATATAGTATTGGCGCGAATTTTGCACTTTATACAGCAAGCACCAATGGGTATATTGTATCCCACAGTGGTAAAACGTCGTCATGTACCTTATATGCCCTGGCCTCTCTGCTAATTAAGGCAATTATTCTTTTATTCTTCATAATAATGTAATCTGTTTGTATTAATTTCAAATGTTCTGAAAACGATTTATCTTACAGTAAACTCACTGACTTCTGCATTTTCTAAACACGTAATGTAATTGCTTTGTTTCAGGAGAATTTAGTGTGAAGTAGGGAGCATTTGTTTCAATACCTTTACAACTCTAATCAATTACTTATTGACACATCATATTGTAATTTAACATTAAAATCACATAAACAGGAAAATGGCTAAATGAATAATAGTTGTTTCATCGTACACCAGAGTATTGCCATTGTATGTTAATAATCATAGAACAAGCCGTACAACGTCTGTATAGTTTATATATGGCATATTCCTATCATGTACTAATTCACATCTTATGTAAAACTCTGCTGCATCTTGGTTTTTATTTAACAATGGTATGTTACAGTTTATATTGTGTGTTGTTGTCAAGAATATATGCCATTAAAAATGAGTACAACTACATGTTGAGAAAACTGTATTGTACTTGAATATATTATTCCATCAATTGTTGATTTGGTAATTGCTGGCCATTCGTTAGTAGAATAGTATGAGGATATTTGCGACTGACAAATCAAATTGATGCCGGATAATCATAAAATACATAGTTATACCCATTCTGATGCAAATGAAGGTTGGAGGAAACCAAAGGGGCAATCAAGAATGAACAATCCAGAGGCACTGGCAACATTAGACACACAAGACACAGGACATAGAAAAAAACAACACACACACACACACACACACACACACACAGCTAAAAAAAAAAAGACACAACACAGAAAACTAAAAAGATGAGCAACACAGACCCCATCAAAATCTTGGAGTGAACACAGGTGCTCGCGAAGGGTAAACAGTTCCTGTCTCTTGTAAGATACCTGCCTTGTCACTCATATTGGCTAGTTATGATCAAAATAAGCATAAAATTGCAATTTCATTCAAACGAATGTTTTGATTCATCATACAAAAGTTGCTTGACGGCATCAAACGTATATATAATTTATGGCGGCAAATATTTAACACCCTCCAATCAGAACATGTGTTACATAAACAACAGTAGTAGCATGATTATTGTTTACAATTTAATTGTTTCTGTACATTTAAAACATCCGTGCTAAGTTCAGAACGATTCACAATTTGAAACACTTTAGACACAATGTATGGTGTCAGTTCAGACAACGATTCTATTAATTTGAACACAAAACAATTTTATCTGAAATGAACATTCTGATAACAAAAGATAAATAAATAAATAATTCCTCAAAAAATACAATTCCTCACAATTTTGTGCACTCTCGCTTACATTCACAACATTTTCCACACCTGGCACCAAGTCTGTCAACTCTTCATGTTTGTAATGTACATGCATACAATTGCAATTAGTGGGAACAGTAGACACATTCAAATACGGTGAGACAAATCAACACAAAATAAAACGGAAAATCATTGAGAAATAAAATATCAACAAAACATGCGAACTAGGTGAGTACCGAAATATCCGTACACGACACTCGTTATTTATGGCGACCAGAATCATCTTGGACATCAAGTTGTAGTTAATATTGGCCTTGTTTAGTGACATCATGTTTTAGTTAATATTGGCCTTGTTTAGTGACATAAAGTTTTAGTTAATATTGGCCTTGTTTAGTGACATCAAGTTTTAGTTAATATTGGCCTTGTTTAGTGACATCATGTTTTAGTTAATATTGGCATTGTTTAGTGACATCATGTTTTAGTTAATATTGGCATTGTTTAGTGACATCAAGTTTTAGTTAATATTGGCCTTGTTTAGTGACATCAAGTTTTAGTTAATATTGGCCTTGTTTAGTGACATCAAGTTTTAGTTAATATTGGCATTGTTTAGTGACATCATGTTTTAGTTAATATTGGCCTTGTTTAGTGACATATTAGTACTGGCTGTCAAAAGACGATTCAATTATCATAATCGTTACGAAAGTCATAAAAAAAGTTTACAATGTATTATTTATAGTCTAATAATCCACATTAAGTATGTTTAATACGGCTGATCAAAAGAAACACGGTCGATTAATAATAAAATGTGCAACTAATTCTTAATATTTTGTCACATGTAAATGAAATGTCACAGTATTGTAAATCAATGTCACTCATATATTATTCTTGTTTTTATTGCAACGCATTGTACTGTATCGTCACTGATGGTTATGGAATCAAAACAAATTATAATATTGTCAAAAATTAAAAATAAAGGACTATGCCGGACGCAGCAAGTTGACAAGGCTTCCTTTTCCACGAGTTATACTGCTATCAAGTTTTAATTAGAAAACCACAACTGATAGATTAAATCAACCCTTCATTTACTCAGATTTCTAACAAGACGTTTATGGTTTCAACATGTATTACGCACATTTTTAATGATAATAATTTATACAAAAACAACAGCACAACTCTAGCATATAACATTATCTTTATTAGGTTTAAACCTTTTGTGCCTATACAATTTATTGCATTTCATTGTTGTAACGTTGTCAAAATTCAATAATACCTCTGGGATTTGAAGGATTTAACTATCATATGTGGCTTAATTATAACACGTGGTTTAACATATTTGGCTTTAAGCTTAATCAAAGCAAGGATGTTTTGAAGAGTTCTAGTATTCCAGCTGCGTTTACAGATGAATTATTAACCCATTGAATAGATATACCGATCAAAGAAGAGCATCAGGTGACGTATGTTAATGAAGGATAGTAGATGTTTCTGTGATGAAAGCCTTGTTATTGTTTGTGTGTCGGAGTAAGGCTGGTCGCTGTCAACTAGATTCACAATAAATATTGAAGGAAGGAGCGCGATGTTAGAAATTCAATAATACATGTTTGTTTTTATATTTTAATGGCAAAATAACATAAAAACAGCACTATCATCCATTCAAAGTAAACAAAAGAAGATCAAAACGAAAATGTCCTCTTCATCTCGGAATAACATGAAATTTAAATCAGAAAGAATGTATATATCTTTATTAAGTTTAAAGTAATTGTAATTTTAAAATCAATCTCGGGAATGCAATTAATGAACAGACTCCGGGTCAGATTAAATATCAACCTGTATATTAATCCAGCTGGCTTTAAAGTTTCCTAGAAAAGGATTAATATGAAATTGAATTGAAACATATTCCATCTGCGTACATGAAGGTCATTTTGTATGAACGGATAGAAATATACATATATTTGCATTTATATAACTACAATGGAATCTTTGTGTTAATCTCTACTTGTTACCTATAAACCAAGTAGCATCCTATTATGCCATGTTTTTAAGTGTTGGTATATTAACAATGTCACGTATTTGATTCTAAGGCGCATGACTGTATTGGTTCAGTTTATTGAGTTTAAAAGTAACAAAATGACAGTATAATTGCATATGGTATTTTCATATTCTGTAGTTAGAGTGTACATATTATAAAGTAAACTGTCATATATATTGTTTGATTTTTAGTTGCAAATGTTTCATGCATATTCAGAACGGGAATAATATATAAATAATGAAGCAGGAATAGGGCAGCGACTGTTAATGGAAAAGTATGGAGAGTTGAATAGGAACGAAAATGCACAATGCGCCTACTCTTTCGAAATCTACAAAATATATCTTTAACGTGCAGAGAGCATGGCACTCTCAAAACACGTTAAAAGCTATGGCCTAATGCGTTCACGTATTATATGACCTGAACAACTCTTCTAATAAAAAAAGGCATCCTATCTGATGATGTGCCGGGTGATTACTGTGGGGGGGGGGGGGGGGGTGAAAGAAAACCGAAAAGGGCATGAATGGACAATCCAGAGACACAACATTGGAGGACTGCAAACTGAGCCAAGACAAACAAAACAAAGAACACAATACAGAAAACTATAATAATGAGCAACGATATTATCTGTCGACAGGACATGAACTGATTTACAGCTAGTTCAAAGTAGTCTACAAACGATCAAATGGTAATACATTGAAAAACTACCACACTGTCTGAACAGTTCTACAGCTAATGCAAACAAAAACTACCACACTGTAGGAACAGTTCTACAGCTAATCAAAGCAAAAAATACCACACTGTCTGAACAGTTCTATAGCTAATGAAAACAAAAACTACCACACTGTAGGAACAGTTCTACAGCTAATGAAAACAAAAAATACCACACTCTCTGAACAGTTCTACAGCTAATCAAAGCAAAAAATACAACACTGTCGGAACAGTTCTACAGCTAATGAAAACAAAAACTACCACACTGTAGGAACAGTTCTACAGCTAATCAAAGCAAAAAATACCACACTGTCTGAACAGTTCTACAGCTAATCAAAGCAAAAAATACCACACTGTCGGAACAGTTCTACAGCTAATGAAAACAAAAACTATCACACTGTAGGAACAGTTCTACAGCTAATCAAAGCAAAAAATACCACATTGTCTGAACAGTTCTACAGCTAATGAAAACAAAAACTACCACACTGTAGGAACAGTTCTACAGCTAATCAAAGCAAAAAATGCCACACTGTCTGAACAGTTCTACAGCTAATCAAAGCAAAAAATACCACACTGTCGGAACAGTTCTACAGCTAATGAAAACAAAAACTACCACACTGTAGGAACAGTTCTACAGCTAATCAAAGCAAAAAATACCACACTGCCGGAACAGTTCTACAGCTAATGAAAACAAAAACTACCACACTGTAGGAACAGTTCTACAGCTAATCAAAGCAAAAACTACCACACTGTCTGAACAGTTCTACAGCTAATCAAAGCAAAAAATACCACACTGTCGGAACAGTTATACAGCTAATGAAAACAACAAAATACAACATTTTCGGAACAGTTCGACAGCTAATCAAAGCAAAAACTACCACACTGTAGGGACAGTTCTACAGCTAATCAAAGCAAAAACTACCACATTGTCTGAACAGTTCTACAGCTAATCAAAGCAAAAACTACCACACTGTCGGAACAGTTCTACAGCTAATCAAAACAAAAAATACCACATTGTCGAAACAGTTCTACAGCTAATCAAAGCAAAAACAACCACACTGTCGAACAGTTCTACAGCTAATCAAAACTGTCTGAACAGTTCTACAGCTAATCAAAATTGTCTGAACAGTTCAACAGCTAATCAAAGCTGTCTGAACAGTTCTACAGCTAATCAAAACTGTCTGAACAGTTCTACAGCTAATCAAAACTGTCTGAACAGTTCTACAGCTAATCAAAAATATCTGAACAGTTCTACAGCTACTCAAAACTGTATGAACAGTTCTACAGCTAATCAAAACTGTCTGAACAGTTCTACAGCTAATCAAAAACTTTCTGAACGGTTCTACAGCTAATCAAAACTGTATGAACAGTTCTACAGCTAATCAAAGCTGTCTGAACAGTTCTACAGCTAATCAAAACATCGGAGAAACAGAAGCTAAATCGATATCCCTAACACATATATACATGACCGCTCACTATCTGAACTTGGTACATGCACATGAAAGTGGGGATCTAATTCTAGTAGTATAATATAGGTTTAGTGCAACTATAAGTTAAGAGTTCAGTCATTGTGTCGAGAACCAGCTTAGTAGACCGGGTTTGAATTTAGCTGTATGTCATATTGTTTAATTTTCTTAGCATCCCTCTCGGTCTTTTAAAGTATAATCACCATCAGTTAAATTTCACTGGTATATCACTTATTGTAATGCATAAACACTAGAAATGGAATTACAACTTACATGTACTAAATATATCAGATATACACGAATTAAAATACTAAAGGTGACATAATTTTACTTTCATCAAGTTTTATCCAGTAGCAAACAAGTTCAGTATTGACGGATGAATTATACATTTTAACAAGTAGTTAGAATATTTGTGTGATATTTATATTTTTTAATTACCATATAATCAATGATAATTCAATATTGAATATTTACATCTTTTCCTTAAGTCAACATTATTTATTTACATAACAAATGAGAAAGAAACTATGGATTTAGATTATGTAAATAAAGTTTTTTTTTTTAAATATCGCATAAAAATGTCAATCGTTATGATAATATATATAGGAAATGTAATACAAAATGTATTTGTTTGTAGGCGTGAATCTATATCAATAGGTCAGCAAGTATGGATTTCAAGATATCATCATCAATTGAAACCAATGGATCTATAGTTATAGAAGAGGGTGTCCGTATCTCAGTTTGGTTATTTTGTATTTTGTGCTTACAAATATTTTGATATGTAGCTTTTCAACATATTCGATTTCGAATTGTTCACGAGGTATTCGCCAATATTGTGCATTTAAACTACCAAATAATGAAACACATGTACGATATTTACATGTGCATCTTGTACGTATAAATAACTCATATTAAAATGCGAGTTTTAAAACGAAGGAAAAGACGGAGTTATTTTTGCACATGATCTGTTTTATAAGATGGATCGAGGTCACTAAACCTTGGCCTTAGACATACTGCAAGTTAAATAATTAATTTCGACACCCACGAAAGACCAAGGGTACAGTAATATTAGCCAAGGGTACAGTAATATTAGCCAAAGGTACAGTAATATTAGCCAAGTGTTATAGTAGGTGTACTATTGTGTGTGGAGATCAATATTAATAAACATACCCACGTGATTGTCTGATGTCAGTTTCTTCTCAGTTGTTGAAATGTTTTTATCTCATCTTTTAAGTCGAATCGGTTGCAAATGAAGTAACTGATGTCGGTTATTCTAGAAACGTGTCATGAACACTACGTTATAGATCTACGTCTGTATTCGTTTCAGTATTGTAAAATATAACTGTTTAAATAGATAATAGATATATAAAACCCTCCCTAAACATTGACTCCGATTTCTATATAATTTTGCATATTACTAGTATTTCTATTCAATTATCAGTGTTGACAAACGAAACAACACAGCTTTATTGGTACCACAAATAGAACAGACACTGCTTACGCTTCCACAACACCCAACTTCACCCAGTTTTTATCTCAATCTAAAGTTGTTTAGGTGGTGGTGTGTCGAACATTGATAGTCTTTTTGTTCTTTTTCTGTTGGTCGTTGTTACCAGAATGATGACAGCCCTTTCCCAATCAAATGGCCTCACCGGGTCTTGTAAGACTTTTGGGTTTTGGCGATTTTACTTTTTGTTTTGTTTTGAAATTGTATTTCTATGATTTGTGTTTTGTCATCATCACGTCTGACTTTAGTACTCTATGTTCTCTATCCCTAACACACAAATACATGACTGCTCACTTTCCTAGTTTTGACATAACTAGTTTTATGAGCCCAATCCTCCCCTCTTGGTGAAATAATACGGTCATGGATACTCCTTTATACAAATCTATATATTCTAACTTATTTTAAAACCATGTGCTATGTTATGCTCTACTATTTGATCATAGTTTTAAACCTACAACATTAACCGTGAACTGCCGTGGATACCTATTTCTGTCCCTTTAGATTGGTAACGTGAACTGTCGTGGATACCTATTTCTGTCCCTTTAGATTGGTACCGTGAACTGCCGTGGATACCTATTTCTGTCCCTTTAGATTGGTAACGTGAACTGCCGTGGATACCTATTTCTGTCCCTTTAGATTGGTAAC
>MJUT01013696.1:29885-49069 GCA_002080005.1 Gigantidas platifrons
CCATGACTCGACTTAGTTTTAACATTGGACCCTATGGAAAAAATGTTTAAAAGTCTTCTCCTCTGAAACCAGCAAGTCAATTTAAAGCAAACATGGCATGAATGGTCCTTAGGTGGTCCACTTTCAAAATTATATCCTGTGAACCCAACCTCCATCCAAGATGGTCGCCATCAGTGGACATAGTTTTAACATAGGACCCTATGGGAAAATTGTTTAAAAGTCTTCTCCTCTGAAACCAGTCAGTCAATTTAAAGCAAACATGGCATGGATGGTCCTTGGGTAGTATACTTTTAAAATTGTGTCCGGTGACCACGACCTCCATCCAAGATGACTGCCATGAACAGACATAGTTTTAACATAAAACCCTATGGGATTTGAATAGTAACTTAAATGTATTCGGCATGCAGACATTTTTAAGAGGACTTGGTTATGTCAGGTGAGCGATACAGGCTCATCTGAGCCTCTAGTTTCTTTTATCAATTTGCAAGTCTAACACACCCTTGACAAGTGTTATAATGAACCTTCGGTAAGAGTTGTGACACTTTAGATAAGACAAAAGTATATTGTAATAAACACCATAAATAACCAAAAGAAATCTTAAAGACTTATTTTACTTGTTAGATGCAGATATCATATGTTTGCAAGAAACAAAAGTTACCCGTAAGCTGTATGTAAGAAAACTAAGAAACGGGATAAGAGTATAAAATTTCACCCACATCAGGGAAACTTGTTGTGATTAGATTTCTGAAGATATTTTCTGTCTGTATCTCTATCCTTCTTCTGAAGCCTAATCTCAACGAGATTAACATCAGGGGAGATACACAGCCTCGTGTCTAGAGTATTCATGGAAAAATGGCTGCTGTTAAATAAGAGTTGTCGCGCTTTGGATAAAACAAACGTATATTGTAATAAACACCATAAAAATAACCTACCTTAAATACTTCATAATGTGTCCCTTGGTCAAGGATTGCTTCCAACAGTTTTGGAATTTATGATGTCACCGGAACTTCCAAATTGTCAACACTCGAGGAAACAACCCCTTTCATGTTGAAAATTCTGGATGTTCACATCACACGAAGGCTGTAATTGTTAAATGTCACATCTTTCTAGGGATCATCTTTCAACCATTATTTTCGGTACAAGGGTCAATCAATAGTTTCTGAGAAGTAGATTTTTGCATATTTCAGCCTATCACAAACTATATTTTCCCTTGAGGCCATATTTGATGTTAGATAATAAAATGAAAAAAAAATCTAATCTACAATGATAACTTCTGCAGGTTTTAGTTTGAATGAATGGATTCTGAGGATAGGATTGAACTGTGAAATGCCCATGCGGATCGCAAACAGATGTTATATGATGGAAAAGCTCATCCATGACCAGGATTATACAATTATAATGTGTATTTTTCCCACTCAGTATAACTGAAAAATATTGTTGTATTTACAGGTGATCAGTTAGATGAACCAACAGCTATAGTAGAGGGATATAGCTCATATTTCAGTTTCTCCAGAAAGAGAAGTGGATATTCAGGTACAGGAAGAAATTAACCCATACATGAATACCGTAATTGGTTGAATATAATACACATTTGTGTATAATTTACATGATTTTTTTAATAATTGATTCTAACACAAGAAAATGTATATTAATACTTTCCCACTATTGTAAATAAAAGGCCGTTGGCTACTGGTCCCCTGACGCCAAGGTTACATTGTAAGATTAAATTTTGAAACTACTGTAAACTAGAGGGTCAGGGGAGCCTGTATCACTCATAATTCTGAAAGGGGACCATCCAAGGACCATTTTGAAGTAAAAAAAGGGGAGTAACTCTGGTTAGATTTGTCGAAAAATCATCATTATCGAACTTGACCTAGATATTCATAAGATACACTTACATGCCAAACCTAGCTTCAATCTGACTTTTCATTCACAAGTTATCATCTGTAAACCAAAAAGCACACAGACGGACGGACGGACGGACGACACCCATTTCTATAATCCCCTTCGACGAAGCGAGTATTATACCCCGATTACAGTATAATTTTGTGGACATATGTTATGGGTCTTTTCACAGAAGGTTGGGATTAATTCAGGGTATTGTAGCCCTACCTGTTTCCAAAACAATAGGCCCAAAAGTGCAAAAATGGGTGTTTCTATGTTTTGTATATAGAGAGTTCTTTGTTCGTCTGATATTGATGAGTTTGTTTTTAATGAATTCCTTTCAGAAAAATATTTTGCATTATAAATGAACTAAAACCGTTTTTGACATAAAAGAGGCTGAAAAGTGTGGAATTTCAAAATTTACTTTGGAGTTTTCTATAAAATGATCATCTTTAATAGACATTTTAATTTAATTTCTAAAAGGGGCCCAAATTCTGAATTTTCCCATATTTGTAAAATATACACGATTTATATTTTTCATCTACTTTCTTTTGACATGTTTGATGCATTTTTTTTCTTTTAATTGATTTTGACAAGTGTTTCTGTTAGTAAGTGTTCCAGCAGAATTAATTTCTTTTATCAGTTTAACTGTTATGGCATTCAAGTTAAACTTGATTGCAGTAAAACAGGTTCAGGAGTAAATCCTTGTTGACTTGATGCAGTCGTATCATACCATGTCAGACATAGCCCTTTATTAAAGATACAAGAAAACAAATACAGGTGTACCATATAGCAGGATATTTTAGAAAGGGAAATTATTTTTTATGGTGATTATGATCAAATTTTTTGTTTATCATTTGTGTTTCTATTTTGACAACTTTAATTTTGGTGTTATTGAATAAGCACCAAAATATGTCAAAATTTTTACCATGTGAAAATCACCTGTTATACAGTCATACCTGATAAGTGTGAAATATTTTATATAACAAAACAAAAGGAAAACAAATGTATTTAACTTTAAAGGACAATCATCATTGTGATCATATGTTAAGTTGTCTTACACAGTACAGTCACAAGATTGTTTGGTCATTGTAATTGTAACTTTTCCACTGTTTACATAGACAAGATGAGGTTCAAAAGGAGGAAATATTTTAATACAAAGAAGAAGTATTTGTGATGAAGTATCACTTGTATGAAGTTTTTAGTGTAGACATGTTTCACTGTTTTTCACTTTATTATTACGGTATTTTTTTTTCATTCCCAGGAGTTGCAACATATTGCAAAAATTCTGCCACTCCAGTGAAAGCAGAAGAGGGCCTTCATTCTACTTTAACAACTAAAACAGACAATATTATTGGTTGTTATGGTGATGTTACAGATTTTACAGCAGAAGAGTTAGAGGCATTAGATGCCGAAGGAAGAACTGTTATAACACAACATAGAATCAGGTCAATATTAATATAGAAATTAATGCTTTGTTTAATGTATTGGATTTTTATGTATTTGGATAACATATACATATACAAATGAATCGTCAAGGTTTAACTCTCATCCCCCTACTCTACAGGGGCTGTCGTGGCCGTGATCGTATGGTAGTTGGATTTACAACTTCCTATGCAATCAGTACCTATAACCATTGATGTTGTGAGTTCGAATCTCGATCAGGGCGAGGTGTACAACATTATGTGATAGTCAGTGACTTGCGACAGGTCGGTGGTTTTCTCCGGGTTCTCCGCTTTCCTCCACCAATAAAACTGACCGCCACTATGTAACTGAAATATTGTTGAAAGTGGCGTTGAACACCATCAAACAAACAATCATCTCCCTACTGCATATTTCTCACTAGTGTGGTCGATGAAAGAAACAGTAAAATATGATCTTCTACAGGATATACTGAATCAGATATATTGTTTAAAATGATTTAATTTGATTTATTGTGTTTAATGCCACTTTCAGCAATATTTCAGCTATATCATGGTGACCAGTTTTAGTGGTGGAGGAAGCCAGACTACCCGGAGAGAGTTACTGACCATGGGCAAGCAACTGGTAAATTTTATCACTTGCGGCTGCGAGTTGAGTGCACCCTTTTTTGTAATTTACAAAGCCGGGCGCGAACGCATGCCGTATTGGTGATAGGCTTGTATGAGTTGTTAGGTAATCTAACTACCTAACTAATTGAGCAACCCAGGCCCCCTTGTTTAAGATGAAAAGATTTGCCAGTTTAATCAAACTGTATAATTCTTTTAAGCGTCATTAGTACATACCAGTATGTTGAATTATGGAAAGAAAGTTTAAAACAGTGCTGGTCAACAATTCCACCAATATTAAGCAAAACAACTACCTCTCATATCATATCACTGAACAAGAAAAGGACCAAAACAGATGCAGATGGAAGGTCTTTGTTTGGTTTGATTTTTTTCCTATTATCTGCACGAGATTTGATGTTTGATTGCTCTATTTAATTCTTTACATTATTACTGATTAGAAAGAAGAATGGCGAAGAAGCAGATTTATCAATTATAAATGTATATTGTCCTCGTGTTGACCCTGAGAGAGAAGATCGTCAGGTTTATCAGATGAGATTTTATGCTCTTCTACAAACTAGAGCAGAAGCTTTGCTTCAGAATGGAAGGTATTAAACGTTAATTCAATAGTAGATAATATTCAATTTACATTTTGTAATTATTTATTTTTCAGGACTATCATTTAAGTTTTATTCAAAAAAGTATAAAAGAAGCTAAAATATTTTCCCCGTAAGTTTATAAGCTATTTTTATACGCCCGTCTTGAGACGGGCATATTATGTGATTGGGTATGGCGGGCGGGCGTCCACACAGGTTTCCGCACAATAACTTTAGTTCTGTATATCGAATCTTTACCAAATTTGACCACATGATTCCCCTGTGGAGGGGGGAGAACCCTATTTATTTTAGGGTGGGTCATTAGGTCAAAGGTCAAGGTCACCATTACTATAAATAGAATTTTTGACAACAGGTCGTTTCCGCACAATAACTTTAGTTCTGTATATTGGATCTTTAACAAACTTGGTCACATGATTCCCCTGTGGAAGGGAAAGAACCATATTTATTTTAGGGTCGTTAGGTCAAAGGTCAAGGTCACCATTACTACAAATAGAATTTTTGACAACAGGATTGTTTCCGCACAGTAACTTTAGTTCTGTATATTGAATCTTTAACAAACTTGGCCACATGATTTCCCTGTGGAAGGGGAAGAACCCTATTTATTTTGGGATCATTAGGTCAAAGGTCAAGGTCACCATTACTATAAATAGAATTTTTGATAACAGGGTCGTTTCCACATGATAACTTTAGTTCTGTATATTGGATCTTTACCAAACTTGGCCACATGATTCCCCTGTAGAAGGGGAAGAACCATATTTATTTTGGAGTCATTACCACTATACTGTTTGATAATTTATATAGACGGGCGTATTTTGTGATGCACACATTTCTTGTTATTATTGAAATGTAAAGTTACTGAATAATATAATTACATTGTATTATTAAAATGAAAGTTCATGCTCCTCAGACATTTGTTCAATCTGTATGTTTGATATTTTTTTCTTTGCCACAATATAACTGATATATTATATTGTTGAAAGTGGTTTTAATTAAGGAATATTTGAAATTGTTGAACAGGTTATACGATATAACCTGGTTTGGGTCAGTTTATGCTTAATAAACCGTGAAGCGGTTTATGAAAAGCATAAACTGACCCAAACCAGGTT
The DNA here is from genome assembly GCA_002080005.1 of Gigantidas platifrons. Lineage (NCBI taxonomy): Eukaryota > Metazoa > Mollusca > Bivalvia > Mytilida > Modiolidae > Gigantidas > Gigantidas platifrons. Next base: position 35,517 of record MJUT01013696.1, read on the forward strand.
ATGCAAGTATAACCTGTTCAACTGTTTCAAATATTTCTTATAATTTAATTTTTACAACAAAATTTAATGATTCCTCTATTTTAATTACGATTATTTCATATGACTATTTGAATTTGTTGTTGGCGGATGAACACGTTGGTGACGTCACAATTCCCACCCAGGTTATCGAGTATAACCAAAATTTTCTCCAGGCGGATTAGCCAATCAGATTGAAATATTCAAATCAAATTAAATTATACAGAAATAACCTATGAACTGAAGACTATTTTATCATTTACACTAAATATAAATGTTTTTTTTTCTTCAGTCATGTGATTGTACTCGGTGATATCAATACAACACACAAAGAAATAGACCATTGTGATCCTGATGATGAGGTAAAATATGTGTAGGCAAATCTTGTTAGACCACCTGTGTGGTATAATGGTTACAATGCAGAAGCTTGTAGGTTCTATGCCTAGTAGTGTTGAATCAAACTCTATAAAACTAGTAATTGCTATTTCTCTGTTAAGTATCATTAAGGAGTAAGAGTTAAAGGCTGATTGACTCTGGACATGTTGGATGGAAGAGATATGTGCACTATTGTTTCAGTGATCCAGCACTATAAAAAAAAAACAATGCAGTGTTCTGGTCTAGTACATAATAGACATCACCATCTCATTAAAATGTAATATGTTCTCGGAGAACATAGCTGCAAATTTTCTCACTTTGCATTAAACCACAATCACTCTGTCACTATAACACTCATGTTAAGTATTCAGATTATCTGAAGCATATAAAGCTTGTTAATATAATTTTCAAGTTAAAAGGATTTGGCTGAATTTAAGATGGCAAGTATGAAGTATATCTTGTGTGTTAGATATAATAAACTTGATGAACTTTATAAAACAAAATGACAAAGGTCGCAAAATTTTAATTTTCTTGATTTAGTTTTCTCACATTTCTAATATTTTTGTGATAGCGCATTAGTGACAAATAATAGAAGTAAACCACTCTTGACACTACAACAGTCTTAATAGAGGATGAAATTGTCCTTTATCTTCAAGTGTCAAACATCCTTTTTATGTTACATTATTTAGACAAAAATTTAATGTAAATCGTCATAATTTTATAAATGTGATTCATCAGACAGCTACAAATTGTTATTGTTATTTTGTTCTCTTTTTATCGTTACTTGTCAAACTCAGGATGCTGCTAGTAGTAGTTATGTTATTGTCTCTAATTTATTAAGGTTTGCCAGAGAACCCTTCTAAATATATGTTAGAGAAAACAGAAGGGTCAATCAAGAATGGACAATCCAGAGAAACTGGCAACATTGGGTACACAAGACAACGACAAACAAAATAAAAAACACAACACAATATGTGTTGGACACCACTATATGCAAACAAATACATATAATGTAAATAAACAGTAAATAAATCATGTACAAAATGTAACAGTAATTTGTCATACATATACACAATCATGGCTATCCATTTAATTGGCTTCACAATTATTTATACTGGTATTTTTTTTAAATCATTTCAGTCCTTTGTTAGGAAACCCAGCAGAATATGGTTGAACCAGTTTTTATGGGATAATGATAAGGATCCAGAAATTCAAGATTATCGACACATGGAAGGATTCCAAGCTGTTACAAGTGTAGCAAAAGGTGGTTGTTTTTCTGATACATTTAGATACCTATATCCTGATAAGACAGAAGCATATACAAATTGGTGTTCTGCGACAGGGGCTAGGGCAACAAACTATGGCCGACGTTTAGATTATATTTTTACAGATACTGGTTTGGTTTGTAGTGATGCTAATGACTGTTTTGTAATGCCTGAAGTTGACGGATCAGACCATTGTCCATGTAAAGCCGTTTTTCATGGGAATTTTATTCCGTCTTCAAAATGTCCATCCATGTGTTCCAAATTTATGCCAGAATTCTTAGGAAAGCAGCAGAAACTTTCTTCATTTTTCATGAAATGCTCGGGAAGTCAACCGGAAATTGCATCATTAAATACTGTTATATCAGCAGGAGAGGATGAAATCTCAAGCTCACAGGAGGAAAATAACAAATCTTTATCAAGCACAAAAGTCAGTTTGAAACGAGAAAATTCCAACAGTAGACACTTACCAGTTGCCAAAAGAAAGAAAAATGAACAAAGCGCAGTATCAAAACAAGCAAGTCTCAAAAACTTCTTTTCAGTACCAAAATCACAAGTTCAAAATGATACTACTAAAAAACAAACTATAGACATACCTGTGACTACAAATTCAAATACATTAAATAATTCCAAAGTGGACATAACTCTCAAGTCAGAAAAGAATGGTACATGTACTACAAAAACAGAAGAGAAAGTCACAGGCATCAAATCAGAGAAATCATCAGCTCTAGCATGGAAACAATTACTTAAGGGCCCCCCAACAGCACCTTTGTGTAAAGGACATCAGGAACCCTGTGTATTACGAACAGTTAAAAAAGATGGACCAAATAAAGGGAAACAATTCTTTGTTTGTAACCGACCAGAGGGACATAGCAGTAATCCAGAGGCTAGATGTGATGTGTTTATTTGGGTCGACAAGATGAAAAATGAGTCTAAGGCCAAAAAATAAAATCATCTCACAATACTTGAGTTACTTGATATGTAGGACCTATATGTAGGAATTACTTTTTATACCCCCGCAAAAATTTTGCGGCCATATTGTTATGACACTGTTGTCGTCCATCACTAGATAAAATGGTTTTTGTGCGATTGTTGCAGTTGACAGATCCTTCTGAATTTTGAAAACAATTATCCTTGGCACTGGTTATTGATTTGAGGTATTGTAATCCTACCTGTTTCCAAACAAGAAGCCCTAATGTGCTAAAATGGATGATTCTGTCATTTGTACATAGAGAGTTTATTTTTCATCTGATCTTTGTGAATCTCTTTCAGAAACAAGTTTGGTATTTTATTTAAAAAAGGAGTTAAAAAGGGCCAGAATTCCGAAATTTCGCCCATTTGGAGAGCATATAGAATTGTTATTTTTCGTCCCAGTTTTGATGGGTTTTTTTCTATGAATTTATTGAACGAAGAGCTTCCTGTAGTATGTCGACAGATTTCCTCTATCTCTTACGGTTTCGGAAATAAACTCAACCAAAAGGGGCCACCAAACAGCAAATTCTAAAATTTGAACTTTTAATTAATGCAGATTGCCTCCATATGACTGAAATATTGTTGAAAGTGGCATTAAACACCCTAACCCTTATTGCAGTTTTTTGCAAGATGATCGTCTTTTTGAGTTATTGATGGACCATAACAAAATTTTGCTATTTTTTTCGTAAAGGGGCCAAAATTGAGAAATTTTGCATATTTGGAAGGAATATAGAATTTTTATTTTTCATCCAATTTGGATGCAGTTTTTTCTTTGAATTGATTGTGCTGAGAGCTTGCAGAAGTATTTCAATGGATTTCCTCTATCTCTTACTTGAACTTTCTTATTTTTCATCCAATTTTAATGCAGTTGTATGGTTTGGTTTATGGTGTTTAATGCCACTTTCAACAATATTTCAGTTATATCTTGTTGGTCAGTTTTATTGGTGGAGGAAACTGGAGTACCCGGAGAAAACCACTGACCAGTCGTAAGTCACTGACAAACTTTATCACATAATGTTGTATCGAGTACACCAACTACCATACGATCATGACCATGATGGCCCACAGTTGTTTGAAAAATTATCATCTTTATGGGTTATTGATGGCCCATAAACAACTTTGCTATTTTATTTCGAAAAGGAGACTAAAAGTGGCACAATTTCCAAATTTTGCATGTTTGGAAGGCATATTTAATACTTGAAGTAGTAAAACAAGACAATTTTTCAAAATATAAGTGGTCTTACTGTCTAGAAAATAACTGTTTTGAGCATATAACTGTGTCTTTAATATTTATCAATATCATAATTTTATTTTGATTTACCGGTAATACTTAATCTTATTATTGTATGATAAATCAAATTGTTATGATCTTTTAATAATCATCTCTCATGATAAGTTCAAGATATTCTGAGAAAAGCTGTGTTGGCACAATGAATCCTCTCCAATTTTAAATTTTCACTCATATCCCCCATCATAAAATTCATCATTTTCAAGTGGCTTCAAACTTTCTTTTCAATAAACCTTTGTGGCTATTATGAATAGTACCATGGTGTCCTTGCATGTTGTGATAACTTGTGTGGCTATTATGAATAGTACCATGGTGTCCTTGCATGTTGTGATAACTTTTGTGGCTATTATGAATGGTACGTACTATGGTGTCCTTGCATATTGTGCATATCATGCCGATAACAAAACAAATTCTTTGATTGTTTTAAATTTGTGATGTCATTTACCAAAATAACTGGTTGTTTTTTGTTTGTTTGTTTTCTTTATATAAAAATATAAGATATGTTTTGACGATATCTTCTCCATTGAAACCAGTGAAAACTGCATCTAGTGTAATGGGTAGCATGCTAGCCGTGAGTATGATATATTGTGGGTTTGAACCCTGGTTGGGTCAAATCAAAGACTATAAAATTGGTATTTGTTGCCTCTCTACTAAGCATGCAGCATTAAGGAGAAGGAAACTGGTCGGGTTGCAATCAGAACAATGTGTCTGAGGGAAATGACATGTCTACCTGCAAACTGTTGTTTCAGTGAACAAGCAATATAAAAATCAAACTTAGCGTGCTCGTCTAGTACAATACAGTTATTATTATCACCTCATCGAATGCAACTTTGTTCTCGTCGTGATGTAGCTGAATATTGCTCACTTGGGGTTAAACAACAATCGCTCACTCAGTCACTGAACCAAGTGAGCAAAACTTACAATGTTCACATCACATGCTTTCTCCCATATTCTTGCATTCTTGACTACAAACTGAAACAGCATTTGTTCAATGAATTTATTTATTTTTATTGCAAAAATACTAATATTAACTGCTCAGCAGTTTTCTACATAGCATTATCAATTAATAAAATTATGGGTATATACCACAAGAAATTAGATATGTATACAATAGTACAGGAATGTATGGCATTAACAAATAAATATAAAATATAGTTAACATGGAATTGTTCCAAATACCAGTGTTTTTACCCAAAAAAATATTATAGTCAATTTAATAGCCTAATTCCAACCTAAATTAACAAAATAAAACTTGAAATGTTAAAGATCCATTGTTTGCAAATGTACAGAATGTGTTGACAACAATCCAAATCAAGATTAAAATTTAAAAAATAAAAAAGTTCATTAAAAATTTCTTAAATAGGTATATGGACCTTTTGATATAAAAACTGGTTTAACATTTTTTTTTGATAAAAAAAATTAAACATGAAATCACTCACCAGAATTTAATGTACATTGCACAATGAAAGCCTACATTAACTTTACTTGTCTATCATGATGAATAAGTGTCAAACATTACAGAATTTTCATTTTATTTTTCTTTCACTGGTAATTATTTAGAGAAGGACTTTGTCCTTATAACGGAATGATTACAAATAAAACATAATAATATAAACAATATAAATAAAGTAAAAATTCTGACTTTACACTAATATATATGTACAATGTATATATAAATGTTTGTACAAATAAAAAAAACATATATTGTATTTAAATGTTTCTACATAAAAATGAATTTGTATGAAATATAACTGATGAAATTGTTTATTTATATTAAACTTTCAGTTAACTATTGCTTTTACTGCTATTAGACAGAAAAGCATGTACCTTCTCAGATTATCACAACTCATATTTGAATATGTTTTTGATTCACAAAATGCATATTTACAAGGGTTAACTATTTAAATATACATACAAATTTTAAATGAATACAGCTATTGGTTGAATATATGACATGTAATAAAAATATTGGAATTTCTCAATTTTATTGTAAAAATACATACCATTAACAAAATACTATACTTTTCATGTTGTAGGAATGCCTCCTGTATATTTTTCACAGTAAAATATTTACATCCTTTTAAATAATGTTTATCTGTGATATTTTTGTTTCATATATATCAGTAGAATACCTTTCATGTGCTAGTTACTATCTTATCTATATTTGATTGTAAATAATATTTACTAATAACAATATTAAATGCAAAGAGTTCTACTTATTTCCCCATAAAAATATCATATACAAACTTTTTCCCATAAAATAGCACTTTTAAAACTATTAATATATTTGCTGTCAAGAAAAGAATCAGCAGTAGAATTTCATGAAGCTTTATGTCTAACAAGACAATAAGGGGCATAACCATTTCTGAAAACCATACCAGACATGATATATATACACAACATCAGAATAATGACCAAGAAGCAACCTAAGATTACCGTAATGCAGAAGTTAAAATCACAACATTTCTCATTGATACCTAATAGAATAGAATAGACAAATACAGTCAAACCTTCCCATGTGGTCACCTCTATTAAGCAGCCACCTGCATTAAAAGGTCACCTTTTTCTTGTCCTGTCATAGAAAATGTCATATGAATTGAACCTCTTTTAAGAGGCCACCTGTCTTATAAGGTCACTTTGTCTTTGTCCCAAAGGTGACCTCTTAATACAGGTTTGACTACATGTAAATATACAATTTTGTAATCAATAATTTTGACAAGTACAAAATGTATAGCGATCCCTGTAATAGATTAAGAGACTGTGCATTATCCACAGTTGTATATCTAACACAGATTTATAATTATTATTATTAATATTGTACAACATAAATTCTAATATGACGTCCTTCAAACGCTTTGAGTCCAAACCCGTGGTAAAAATAATATATACCTACACCCATTGTAATTTATGACGTCATCGACAATTTATAATGATATTTTACCAATTTTTACATATTAGAATCGAAATAATTCGTGGTAGCCCGAATTTATATTATTTTTACCACAGGTCGGAACTTTATGCCTATATTTTACCCCTCGACCATGAATTATTTCTTAAATATTACTATTATTAATTTTGAATTATATCATTTCTAGATGAATGTAGCTTTAGTATCATATCAGAAAGTTGAGTTATGATGAAATTGTCTTCATTGGACATTAACCATATAAATTGTTCTCTAATAGTAATATCTAAATGTTTAAAGTATTAATTACAATGGAACCTGTCTAATCCGACACACCAAGGGACCAGGGAAATGTGTCTGATTGTACATGATGTCAGAATACCCAGGTTTTATTTTACTTAACATAATTACTTTGGGACCATACATTTTTGTCGGATGTCACAGGATGTCGGATTGCACAAGTTACACTGTATTATTATTTACTACAAGATCAATAAATGTTGTTATTATACCTCATATATAAATTATCATAAATAGATTAATTTAATTGGACAATGGGTAAAAATCAGAACACGTGATCATATAGGACAAAAATCATATCCCGTGAAATAAATATCATATTCCACCACTTCGGAAGCCTCGCGGATTTTCCCGCCAGAGTTATCGTTCTTTGCCAGGAAAACGTCAGAGGCACTCGGAACACATCATTTGCAGGCAACCGTTACAATGTGGTTTCAAAATATATGAGACAACGTTCCAATGGACTTAGAATATGTTTGCCAGCAGTATTTTACATATTTATGTGTTTTCTTGGTTTCATTCGGTATAATAAAACATTTATAGCATGCAGGTACAGTTGCCCTCAGGGAATATGATACTCTTGGGTGAATAAATTTTCATATTTCCTTCACCAGCATGCAATAAAAAAAAATCAAAATTTCAAATTTTTTTTTTAATTTTTAAAAATTTCATGAAATTTTATAATTTTCAAAAATTTCATAAGATTTCAAAATTTTCTAAAATTTCAATTTTTTTCTTTTTAATTTCAAAACTTATTACTATATAATAAAAGGGTTATTGCATGAATATTGTCCCTCGCAATATATCATATTGCACTCGCAAGCTCGTGCAATATGCTATAATGCTCGGGACAATATTCACCAATATTCATGCAATAACCCTATATTCTCACATTTTAATAAGAAGTGAATAGACCTTGCCATGATAACTACCCTCCTATAGTAAGGGGTGGCATAGAGTTCTGAAGAGTGACTTTGAAGAACAATTACACACATTCTATTCAAGATGTCCCAATGTTTGTGCCAAGGTGGTGCATTTTGTCATCCTAACATGTAGGACTCTTGTTAACATGAAAGGTTTTGTACAGTGGATCATAGAATGGTCACACAATGAGGACAAAATTTTAATTGCACATCTCCATATGGTGATAAGGCCTTCCTATACAATGTCCAAATGGTGATAAGGCCATCCTATACAATTTTATGTTGAAATAATTTCTGGTAATTATTTAAAGTAAGATATTAATGTTTTAATTTCCTATCAAATATTTTGTGAGGTACAAATTCAGTTTCATATCTTTGATTGTTAATTATATTTTCCTCATTTCATTGTCAGTTTAAAAATATTAATATGATATTATACAATATAAAATATTAAATTAAATAAGGGTGCCAACCATGCCGGCAATTAGACAATATTATGGCAGATATGCTTAAATTGCATTTAATAAACTGGGGGTGTCATGGACACTTATCATTTGGTATTTCACATATACCTATCCAATCAGTGCTTAGCACCACTTGAAGGGCCCGGGTGGCTCAATGAGTTAGGTAGTTGGATTACCTAACAACTCATACAAGCCTATCACCAATACGGTGTGGGTCCGCACCCTGCTTTGTAAATTACAAAAAAGGGTGCACTCGACTCACAGCCTCAAGTGATAAAGTTTACCAGTTGCTTGCCCATGGTCGGTGGTTCTCTCCGGGTACTCCGGCTTCTTCCACCACTAAAACTGGTCGCCATGATATCGCTGAAATATTGCTGAGAGTGGTGTTAAGCACAAATCAATCCTAGCACCACTTGTGAGTTCAACTTGCACACTCTCTTACTACATTTGTAGTATCTGAGTTCAGAATAAGAAGATTTGACGGTATAATTATAAATTAACTTACTAGTACAATATAAAGTAGTACACTGATTTAAAAAGATCTATATATTTATATACAACATCAAATATAACAAATATAACCGGTATTAAATTTTCTGATTTATTATTTTGACAAAGGCAAGTCTTTATTCGGTTATAATGGTTTGGTTTATGGTGTTAAACGCCACTTTCAATAATATTTCAGTTATATCGTGGCGGTCATTTTTATTGGTGGAGGAAACCGGAATACTCGGAGAAAATCACTGACAAAGTTTATCACATAACGTTGCATCGAGTACACTTCACCTGAGCGGGATTCAAACTCTCAACGCTAGTGGTGATAGGCACTGATTGTATTGGTACTTGTAAATCCAACTACCATACGATCAAGACCATGACAGCCACTTCAGTTATAATAAAATAAATACTTGCTTTTCAATTTTTTTTAAAGGAATATAGAAAATTGTTGATTTAGAATTTGCAAATTCAGATGACATTAAAATTGGGGAATAAAAGACATATTCTTTCTTACTAAAGAACTACTTAATTTGATAAAGAGTTATCTCCTATGAACTGCATATCACCAATGATCTTTAAACTCTGTCATATGATCATTCATAAAAGACAGTTGTACACAAAACGAAAGATTCTTAGGATTCATTGGCACCTTCTCCATATTGAGGTAATACAACAATGTACCTATAATATGCTAACTAGACAGTTGTAGTTGTTCTTTTCATAAATTCTACTCCACTAGCCAGATTAGCTGTCATGTCTGAGTCATCTGTTTGGATTCTTCCTTCTGAGCCATCTAAACTAGGTGATTGTCTACCATATCCTCTCTGTACTAGATGTGTAAACACTGGGGGTTGTTGGGGAGGTTGAGAGGTAGAATACATTGGAGGAGGAGGTTGCTGGGCCTGTACAGGGGGCGGTAGTCTTCCTGACATAGGAGGTCTTGGATATCCCTGTACCATAGGTTGGTGTGGTGGTATGGCTGACATTGACACAATTGGTCTAACATGAGGCTGTTGGTTAAAATATGGTTGTGTTGGATGGACTGGTCTAGGGAACATCTGAGGTCCATTTGGTGGTGGTTGTCCAGGAAAGAATACTGGCTGACCAGGGACCATATGAACACCACCTGGAGGCACAGGGTAAACTGCTTGTGAAGGTTGTGATATTGCAGCTGGTGGTTGCTGTTCTCTCTGCTTCTTACGAGATTTATTTGGTTTAGCATATAAAGCCGATTTCTTTGCTTCAAGTTCCTTTTTCTTAATAATATCGTCTTCATCAGTTTCATCTGTTGTTGGTTGATCCTCATCACTCTCTGTGTTAGATTCATTGTCCTCAGATGACTCTTCTTCACACTGCATAGCACTCTCCTTAACCTCTTTTTTTGATTTCATTCGGGGACTATCCTCAACAATTTTATCATATGGGTCCTCATCCTCTTCCTCGTATTTAGCACGTTTTTGCTTCTCTGCTTTAGAAGCAGGTTTCACACGAGGCTCTATTACTCTCTCAATGAAAACTTCCTGTGGATGGTCATCTCTCCCTTGTACAAATGATGCGTCATCTGAAGAACTAAAATATGATTTCTGCGACGGTTCCCTCTTCTCAGAATCATAACGAGGTCTGTGATTTCGATCTGATCTGTTGTCATAGCGATCGTTCCTGTTAAATCTGTCATCTCTACCATTTCTATAACCACGAGGTCCATCTCTGTAAGAATGACCTCTGTCATATTCATCATAAGGTGGAGGAGGAGGTCTATTTTTCGGAGGAATGTCAGAACCTTAAATAAAGCAATAATTTTAATTAAATACATAAAAAAAAAGAAATGTAGTTACAGCTATGGAAAATTTTAATTATTGTTAGATAATATTGTGGATAATTAGTGAATATAAAACTTAATACATGCATACAGTGAGTGATTGTTGTTTAATACCAAATCAGCAATTTTACAGTATATCTTTGCAAGAACAAGTTAATTTTCAATGAGATGATGATTAGGTCCGGTTTGTACTATACCAGCAAGCTTAGTTGGATTTTTATAGTGCTAGCTCACTGACACAGTCTGTGAATAGACATGTCACCCCACTCTGACACAGTATCCTGATTCCCAACCAGTCTTTGCTCTTACTCCTCAATGCTGCGTGCTTAGTGGAGAAGCAACAAATACCAATTTTATAGTCTTTGGTTTGTCCCATTCAGGGCTCAAACCCACGATTTCCTGCACTCGAGGCAAGCACGCTAACCATTACACCACCGATGCGATTACATGTAAATAAACATAAAGAGAAGATTTCTTATTTCAATTATTTCCACAAAATAGTTTTTTGGTAAATAAAACTACATTCATGTTAAATTTCAGATTTTATTTAAGTTGTTAAATATGGCTCTGCAATCTAGAGGTGAACTAAAGAACCATATAACATTATAAAGATTACAAGAAAGACTTTACATTCAAAGGGGACATCGTGATCGTGATCGCATAGTGGTTGGATTTATAACTATCTATACAATCAGTAACAATCGCCACTAACGTCAGGTTGAATACTGCTCAGGCGAGGTTTACTCAAGACAATATTATGTCATAGAGTTTGTCAGTGACTTGTCTTCCACTAATAAAACTGACCGCCACAATATAACTGAAATATTGTTGAAAGTGGCATTAAACACCATAACCCTAATCCTTTACATTAAAATATAGAGACAATAATATACATGTGTTAAAACAATCAAATAATGTGTCTTTGGGACACTGATGGCTAAAGTTAACAGGTGCATAACCAAGCACATTTGGAAAAGGGAAACGAGGATCTAGAGCATGACTGCTAAACTTACCATCACTAAATACACTTCCATCACCATCACTATATCTACTTCTCGATTTTTTATAATCTGAATATGGAGCTCTGGAACTCTGGGAAGTCCACAGGTCTCTTTTAGACTTTGATAGACTGGCACTAGAGCTGTGAATGTCAGCCGCAGTATTTGGTGTTTCACGAAGATTGAACTCGTCCCATTTTTTATTTACACCTTTACTTTTACAGTAGCAGTAAACAATAATGATTGGAATTATTATAAAAGCAATAAGTCCAAAAATACCACCAACAATACCAATAATCGTTTTTTTGTCAATAGGGGTGGTGTACCCATATTCTGAACAACCATATTCATTCCCGTATTTACATTCATCTTTACTCGTAATATCACCTGCAAAAATCAAACATTTTTAATTTATTAATTTGTATAATTTCCTTTTATTGTTTGTATAGAAGATAATAAAAAATATTACTGAGAAGACTAAAGTTTATTACAGAATACATGTAGTTGTAATGTAGATTTTATTATAGATATTATTTTTAAGACCAAAACCACTTGTAGTTAAGGAAATCCACTAAACAGAGGTAAACTTTCATCTCTGTTAATTGTTGACAGTAGGCACTAACAAAAGGTTAAAGGTTACATCTGTTTATTTTTAACCAGGGATACTTGTAGCAATTAGATGAGTTCAGAAGACATTTCTGAAAATTTGGGTGAGTCCCATTATTGCAAGATTCAAAAATTTGAAAACATTGGTGAGTCCGAGCTGAAAATTGTGAGTCCAGGACTTGTCCAGGCAAGGACAAGTTGTGAAGATCTTTGTTTAACTTAGTTTATAAAATTACATTCATTTTATTATTTTTATACTACATGTAGCATATTGTGGTTGTAATATGCTATTTGTAAAATTACATTCATTTTATTATTTTTATACTAGCATATTGTGGTTGTAATATGCTATTTGTAAAATTACATTCATTTTATTATTTTTATACTACATGTAGCATATAGTGGTTGTAATATGCTATTTGATCAGCTACCTCTTGGTTAACGCAAGTCATATTTTAAGCTGCATATATTTTTCATAACTTTTACTAGAAAAAGATGATACACTGCATGCACACAGCATATTTGTAGTGTTCATATCTATAGTAGCAGTACCAGATAGCATTATTCTAGTTCCCAGTCTGACATCACTTTATCTGTTCGATAACTGGAACTTAACAGGTGCTATTTACAAATAATGAAACCAAAAAAAATAACAAATACAATAAAATATAGAAAGTTAAATAGGGATGGTGGACAATTCACAAGCAAGAACCCAATAACTTTTATACAATTGACATTCTCTGTACTGAGGCACTAATTTACCTCCTGTCCTGAGAGTTATGTATTTGACTTGTCAGCAGATCTGGGAAATTGTATGTCAAACAGAGATATTATGTTCTATTTCTATACCACATGGCTCCCTCTAGACATTTTATATTTACCTGGTATAACCCTTGCAATCATTTGAATGCTAAAGTCGGCATCTCCTGGTGAATCTTTCTTCAGGTAAAATGTCACAAATCCTCCTGATGTTACATATTTCTTTGTTCTGTCTGCACTTTGGCCTAAACTTATTGTAAACTGAAATAAAATAACTGGATTTGAAAAAAAAAGAAAAAAACCACAAAAGATAAAAGAATGTCAGCAATAGACAATATTTGTGGGTTATTTTCCCTCAGTAAATAAGTT
>MJUT01013696.1:50102-61319 GCA_002080005.1 Gigantidas platifrons
AACGAAAATTGACTGAACATTTTGCTGCATCAAGGATGTTTTTAACTACATTTTGAACTATTCTCCAGTTTAAAGTTACGGTAATTAATTAAAAAATATAGAGTTGAAATAATTACCAGTCTATTTGAACCTGTGTCTGAACCATCATACATGGTGAACTGTACACCTGGTTCATTTACATTTCCTAATACTATTTCAACACTAAATCTTCGCTTCTCTCTAGGAATGCCAGTTTTTAATGTTATAGAACACTCTGTCAAAGCTCCTGGGTTTACCTGGACAGCTGCCTTTCCATAAATAGTCGAAGTAGAAGTGCCAACATCAAACACATTGTTCAGAGAACACTGGGTGGCACTATCCATCCAATCTGAAATTAAGAATTTTTAGAAAGTTCTGATGATCATAAACCTTTAATAAGCATGCTTTTGTTTTATTTTTTAACACATGAAGTTATAAATTAAGAAATGCTTAATTATGAAAATGTTATTATAGATGGCTTGTTTGATTGTTGTTTAACTTCAAGCGAGCAGTATGTTTCAGCAACATGTATCTTCATGACCAAAACAAGTATACAAACAGTACATAAGGTATATATAGATGGCACTAAAATTGGCTTACTGAGAGATACTTTGATTGCCACAAGGGGAGACAATGAAATAGAGTGGATATTTTGCCACAAGGGGAGATAATGGGATAGAGTGGACATTTTGTCACAAGGGGAGATAATGGGATAGAGTGGACATTTTGTCACATGGGGAGATAATGGGATAAATTGGACATTTTACCACAATAGGAGATAATGAGATAGAATGGACATTTTGTATTGCAACAGGCCACCAATGACCACTCCTGACATAGCATCACTCATTAGGAGCTGATGCAAAGTGACTTTCACATGCAAGATCCAGGGCTGGTTAAAGACACTCCTTTACATCCTGTCCTTGGACAAGTTTTTGACTATTTGATTTGATCAGATAACATCTCCATACTGGGCCATGGATTTCATTGGAGGGATGAAATTTCGTAATATTCTCCTTTAATATATACAATCCCATTTTTTTTTTCAAAATTAAACATTTCTTCATAAAAAAAATAATGCTGATAGATATAGGGTTGGGTTTATAGTGTTTAACACTGCTTTCAACAGTATTTCAGTTAAATTGTGGAGGTCAGCTAAAAGTTGGTGGAGGAAACTGAAGTACACAGAGATAATCACTGACCATAAAAAACAATACCTTAGATGCATAGCTCCCACAAAAACTGTGAATGATACCATGTGCTCCAGAAGCCACTTAATATTTCCTGCCCCATTAATGACACCCATCATGAAGATTTAATTCACATTTGGCCAGTTCAGGAAATAGAGATCTGAAGATTAGACACATGTCATCTACCAGTTAAGACACTAGAATTCTCTATGAAACAACTAATTCATGATGACAACCATAGAATTTCTTGGTGATAGTTTAAGCTTATTTATTGATAATGATATGACAATAGTAGTCACCTATGTACAAGTTCCTGACAAGAACAGTGTCTCAACTGAGATATGAAGAGGGAGAGAGTTGGGATACTCAGTTTAATCCTGCCACATTTGTGTGCCTGTCCCTAGACAGGACCTGGATTCCAACACTATAAGTTGTGGTTTTTTGGGTTCGGCGATTCAAGGTGAGAGGTGGCTGTTCCTATTGTTTATACTTGTGGAATTGTTGACCATCAATGTTTATACCTTCTTTTCATTAGCAAGGGAGGGAGAAATGTTACTACTCAAGAAAGAAATTTACCATTGTCAATATCTAAGTGTAAATCAAGAGTACAAAAACAAGTCGAAAAGTACTAATACAGTTTGTTTCAAAAATACACTGTCATGTATACTGGTATGTTGTTATTGTGACCATACACATAAGACGTTTCTGGCTTGTACATACATGTATGTATCCCAATCTACCAATGATCCTATTCAAAAATATCATCAGGATTCCAATTACTACTATTTTAAGCCTTTTTATTTAATTTCAAACTATACTTTCTAATATATTTGAAAAAAAAAAATGCCTACCTATGTCAAGAAGAGTTTGAATACAAATAGTTTAATTTTTAGTCAGGCATATAAAAACAATAAACATAAGCTCTGAGCTTTTTACTGACATTACATGTTGAAGATACCAAAGTATAATCAGACTGAGCAAACTAAAGAAGAACAGACAAGACAATGGTTAAAAGGACAAACAACAATCTACAAAACACAACACAGAAAACCTATGCAGTACTTCAAAACAAATTTCAACCAGAAACAACAAGTCAACATTTTTTAAGGATAACCTTCTGTCATTAAATTTCTGTCACTCACATTGTCTGTCACCTGATACTGGTCCTTGTCCAGTCCAAGCTGCCCATGCTGATTGACCAGTGACCAAATCCAACAGTATAAAAAATAGTGCAGATATTATCAATAACTTCATTGTAGGATTGTAAATCAGACGTCACATGTTTAAGTTAGCTACAAAGTAAAACAAACAAAGGTTATTATCGGTAATTTGTTACAGTTTCCTTTGATCTTTACTACCCGATAAATTTAGTACATGTAACAAAGTTCAGTTGATCACCTACTCATGATACAAGAAATTATCAGCTGTTGGTCATTTGTCATGCGCAGTCTAACGTGACGTCACTAAACCGCTCATTCATAAAAAGGTTAAAACACAACAAAAAAATTACAAAGCTGCGTTAAAATTGTGAAATTACCGATAAAAAAAATATTTGTATAAAAAAAATGTCAAAACACAACAAAAAAATTATTAGTATTTTTTTTTTCACTCGACAAGGATTGATCAGGTCCATATCAGATTCGCTCTTCGAGCTCATCTGATATGGACCTGATAATCCTTGTCTTGCAAAAAAAAATACTAATAATTAATATTTATCTAGTACTATAGACTCACCTGAGTCTGTTTTACTCCTTCCACTGTTTTTGGTTTAAGCAAAATGGTAGTTTTAGAGAAAAAGCTTTGTATTCATATTTCCAATATGCAATCAGCAATAAATTTAGTATAGAATATATTAAAATAAAGTAAATAAAAAAAGGTTATTCAATGTTTATTTGTTAGTGTTTTTATCATAAAATAATATTGAATATCGTTATCATTTATTTTTTTACTAATGTTTAATATATTGAATCACCTGTTATTTTTTTTACTTTATTTGCATTGCAAGAATAAAAGTACCACATTCATTGTGGGATAGCAACGTACATGTTATATGATAAAATTAATAAGGATTTTGGAAATAAATTAAGAACATATAGATTATTTAAGAATAACATAAATCTAGAATCCTATTTATCTATGAAAAATGATGAACAAAGAATTTTACTCTCAAAATTACGAATAAGTTATCATAATTTAGAAATAGAAAGAGGAAGACACTGAGGGCTTCATGCAAAAGAAAGAATTTGTAAATTATGTTTAAAGAAAGTTGAAGATGAAATTCACTTCTTATTAAAATGTAAAGCACTTCAAAATGTGAGAACACCAGTTATTGATCTTATAAATAATATTATAACTTTAAAGGCATACAAGCTGTCAGAATTTTTTTTTTTTCATATTAAAAGTTGCCAATATTCGATGTTTTATACTAATTGCAGTTGAAATTTTTCATAATATCATACGTAAATAGCCTAGAATGAAGGAAATACGTCGCTGTTTGATTTTCTTTCATCCAGTCAAGACTACAATGTTTACCGGCACAATATTGATCAATATTCATACATTCATGAATATAATCATATGACCATTGATGACCTACACAATGACCTCATTCGGTAAAGCGTTTGCACATGTGTGAAATTGTTGGCTGAAGAAAAAGCACATGTCATACAATATGTTTGGGTTTGTTTTTATTGATTTCATCACGTATTTACGATTTTAAGTGTCATTCTTAATACTATTATATAATATTAACTGATTACCCCAGGATCCAATTTCATAGATATATTTCTTAAATTATATTAATTCTAACCAATATTTACCTGCAACATGTTTTCTGGTTATTTATAGCAGTTATCAGTGTCCGGTAAACTTCGGAAAAGAAGCCGGCTTATAATTAGGTGTGTTAATGGCGATTTCATCAACAGACACTCGAATTCTTTTCATTAATTACGACATACAAATGTAAAAACATATTTTTTAAACCTGGCTTCTTGTTCAGAACATTTTATTAGTATAAAACATTGAATATTGGCAACTTTTAAAATAAACAAAAAAAAATCAATTCTGAAAGCTTATATGTCTTTAAACATTTAGATATTAGAGAACAATTTATATGGTTAATGTCCAATGAAGACAATTTCATCATAAATCAACTTTCTGATATGATACTAAAATTACATTCATCGAGTAGAAATGATACAATTCAAAATTAATAATAGTAATATTTTATGTTATACAAATGTACAGTATTAATAATAATTATAAATGTGTTAATAGAAAATTTGTATCTATGAGTGAAAACAATACACAGATTCTTGATGAACCAAATAACGAAATTACTCTAGATGAGATTTTAAAAGCTGTTCATTCACTTAAAAATGGCAAAAGTGCATCTGCTGATCTGATATCAAATGAAATGTTGAAAAGAGCAATACCAGTTTTATTAAAACCACTCCAAAAGTTATTCAATTTCATTTTCACAAACGGGAAGTTTCCAAAAATTTGGAACGAGTCTTTTTTAGTTCTTATTCATAAAAAAGGTGACACATTCGACCCAGGAAACTACAGACCGATTTCTATAAGTTCCAATCTAGGAAAGCTTTTTAACAAAATTATACACGGTCGACTTATGACATTTTTTAATATGAACGACTTAATAAGTCCAAATCAAATTTGGTTTAAAGAAAAAAGTCGTACATCAGACCATTTATTCACTTTAAAATCAATAATTGACAACTATAAGCAAAAACACAAAAAGGTTTTCGCTGCTTTCATAGATCTAAGGAAAGCATTCGATTCAATTTGGAGAGTTGGATTATTTTATAAGCTTCTAAATCAGAATGTCCCGAAGGAATTATACATAATAATACATTCTATGTACACAGACACACGATATAGAATCAAATTTCTCAATGGTCTCAGTTCCCCCTTTCTATCCGAACGGGGTGTGAAGCAAGGAAATGTTTTGAGCCCTTTGCTTTTTAATTTTTTCATTGATGACTTAAAAAATAGTTTATTGCATAACTGTAACACAAATCCAGTTGTCATTGGTGATGTGTCTCTAAATATACTTTTATATGCAGATGACATTGTTTTGTTATCCGAAAGTAAAGAAGGTTTACAAAATAGTTTAGATGAACTTTATAGATATTGTTCAAATTGGAAACTTCAAGTTAATTCAGATAAATCAAAAATAATAGTTTTCAACTCTAATGGGAGGACATTCTTGAATGAATTCACTTATAACAATTGCATAGTTGAAACAGTTACCCAGTATTGTTACTTGGGTATCGTAATGAGATATAATGGTAGCTTTAATTTGGCTATAAGCACCCTCATGGAAAAAGCACGAAAAGCTTATTTCAAGATTAAAAAAACAGTAAGTTTAAATAATCCAGCTAGATTAATAGAAAAACTTTTTGATTGTTTAATTTCACCAATTCTTTTATACTGTAGTGAAATCTGGGGTCCCTTTTGTTCCTTAAAGGACTCTGACCCTTTCGAAAAGCTCCACCTGAAATTTATAAAAGAAACTCTTGGAGTAAATTGCAAAGCCTCAAATGATGCTTGCAGAGCAGAACTAGCTCGACTTCCACTTAGAAATTTAATTCATGCCTCTAGTATAAATTTTCTAGATCATATACTTTCATCAGACAACACCTTAATATACCAAATATATAATGCTACAAAAACTTCAAACCCATGGATTAAGAAAACAAAATATTTACTCAATAGCCTTGGTTATTCATATATTTTTGACAATAATGTGAATTTTAAACATCAACTGATAAATATAAAGCAAAGAATAAAAGATCAAAATTTACAAAATCAAAATAGCAATATTTGTCAATCTTCTAAACTAAACTTCTTTAGAACTTTCTACAATATGGGACAAAGACCTTCATATGTTGATTGTTTAGTTAATATTTCGGAGAGGGCTGTAATTTCTAAAATTCGCACAAGTGCCCATTTACTAATGATAGAAAGAGGAAGGCATAAAAATTTTCTTACATCAGAAAGATTTTGTACAGTTTGTAAATCTGGAAAAATTGAAAATGAAGAACATTTCCTAATTCATTGTTCAGGATATGAACTGCAAAGACAAATATTTGTAAACAAAATTAACAAAATAGTACCAAGATATATAAAACTGAGTACAGTTTCCAAAATAAAACTTCGTCTTAATAGTAATTCATCAGTAATTCTTAGAATGTCCTCTTCATTCATTTCGAGTTGTTTCAAAAATAGAGACAGTCTGATGTGAAATACATTATATATTATTAAATTTTTTTTTAATATTGTCATATATATATATTTCATTTGATGTAAAATCATACATCACAAACTTGTAATACTGTTACATTGTATATGGGCCCTAACCATTTATTGTAAATGAGTTTGTGCTAATAAAGTATTTAGTATTTAGTATTTAGTATTTTAGATATACAACTGTGGATAATGCACTGTCTTAATTACAGGGATCACTACTTGTCAAAATTATTGATTACAAAATTGTATAATTAGTGTATTTGTAGTCTTGTATGTTAAATCGAATGAATTCTAGACACTTTGGCACCGGGACAAATCGGCACCAGGACACTTCGGCACCTATGTGAGATATTTCGGTACCAAGACAAATCGGCACCTATGTGAGATATTTCTGTACCAAGACAAATCGGCACCTCAAAAAGACAAATCGGCACTTGCTTTTTTTCTTTGATTTTACGTACAAAACTTCCAATAACCATGAACCCCCCAAATTTTCGGAAAAGATCCCGATCCACGTTTAGTTATTGATGAAAAGAAACGGCTCATATTATTTGTCTTCTTGGTATAATGTTAATGTTTGCCTTGTTTAATATTATGGTAAGAATTGTGATTTTGATGTTTTGTAATCCTTTTTTCTGTATTTTATCATTTATCGGAATACTTGTGGAAAATCCCCCGTTTAAATTACTGCATATTTCTTGTCCTCAATTTTCGAAATGCTTTTGATCTTAATTAAGAGAGTTAATAATGGCTTCTTTTAAAGAATTTTTAAATCAATTATCTTTTGATTGCATTTAAACGATCATTGATGTTTTTGTTTAACTTTCTTTTATTTAAAAAAAAAAAAGCTAATCACGTTTGTTTGAAAGAAAATGCGGTACCGATTTGTCCTGATACCGAACTGTCTCTTTCAATGGGTGCCGAAATGTCTTGGTGCCGAACTGTCTTGTTACCAAATCCAATCAATCTAATTATACCAATTAATGTAAATATTGTGGTTTTCATGTAATTAAACTGCTTGTCATGGGCGTCTTTAATTAACAAATAAACATATTCTATTCTATTCTATGAATGTGTCATGTATATTTGAATGCTTATTGTTTTTATGTTATGTATATATATGTTTATCTATATACGGTGAAAAGCTCTATAGAGTTTATGCTTTTTTGTATTTGTAAAATATAACGAATCAAAATATTTAGCTTTCGTATTCGCATATCTTCAGTATTATCATATAATAATCTATGATCTGAATGAAAACAACAATAATACAGGTAAAATACCACTGATAATGACTGATAAAAACATTCCCAACGAAATGGATCAACAAAGAATTTCCAAAAATGAAGAACATTTATTTAGTCTTTAAGCCTACCTTATTTCCTGTATTTTCAAGTAGTGTTAAGTAAATGATAAATTTCACAGCAACCGGAAGTCACACCTGTAACAGGTAAACGAAGGTAAATTGTTATCATATACTTTTACCTTTACCTGTGATTAGTAAGATTGTCAAATATGTAGGTCAGTCCAGGTAAACTAAAAATATGGCGTCTACTACGGCAGTCATATACTGAAATAGGTAAACAAAAGTAATATCCGGGTTTCAAAAAGTCTACTGTAATGACATATATAATTTAAGATTATATTTATTATTAACTATTAGTAAAATATCATTTATTACCTGTACATTTAAACGTATGTAATGAGCAGAATTGTCCACTTTTATTGGGGAAAAATGATTTGAAAAGGTGATTTTGTACTTTCTTTGTGCATATGAAAAAGTGGGGTTTATTATCAATTTGTGCATATATATACAGTAGTATTCTCTGGCTTGAATACCATATGTACCAAAAGGATAAAATCAAGTTACTTTTACAGTTGAAAGCTCCAACTGGAACATAATAAAATATACAATTATAAATACAGTAAAAAAAAAAAAACAACCACACATAAAAATGATAAAATAGAAAAAATACAATGATATTGAAATTTCTTATTATCAAATCAAGTAATTATTTAGTCCTGTAAAAAGTTACCAATGGGTGTTATTTAAGTGTATGCAACATTTACCAATTCCGGATCAGGACAAGACATCAAGGGACTCAAAATATCTAGCACATAGGTAAAGTTGTGTACTCCTACTTAAAATGTATGCAGAAGCAAGGTTTTGCTGTGTTTTTCTTACCATGAAACAAGCTACAAAACGTCATCATCGAATTTTGGTGTCACTTTTACATTTTGCACCATTTCAACTTTGTAGATTATCTCCCCTTATATTCGTACAAGTGAAACATTGAACAGTCAAATATTGCTTTCTAAATTTCTCAAAT
Source organism: Gigantidas platifrons (assembly GCA_002080005.1). Taxonomy (NCBI): domain Eukaryota; kingdom Metazoa; phylum Mollusca; class Bivalvia; order Mytilida; family Modiolidae; genus Gigantidas; species Gigantidas platifrons. The sequence goes on from MJUT01013696.1 coordinate 58,909, forward strand.
GATCTAATTAATCGATTAAAATTCATATGAAGTGATTACCGCTAAATTTATGATTTTACAGATGCTTTGAAATAGTATTTCTCATCAACTGCTGAAGAGTACCACCATGGCGACTGTAACAAACTCAGATGCTGAACGTTGGTGAAAAAATGGCTCATACGTTTGTAAAATGCTCGGAATGAAGCGTATCACTTTGCGTCCGTTTAGGCCTAATGACGATTGTTTACATTAAGGTGCAAAAATGCATTTCATAACTTCCCTATATACTATATATATATATACAATATTTTTTTTACTCTTCCTTTATTTAAATCATTGAAATTCAAGCGACTGTGTACCGACATATTCTCCAACTAATTCTCCTGCTCTAAACACGAGGTGACACATCCAAATGAATAATAATAGATATAATAATTAACTAATCTTTTTTTTTAATTGATATATAATATATAATAAGCATTTAATATTATTATATATAATTATTACTATATAATTGTGAGAAAATGCAATTAATAGACGGGGTGTGTCAGAAGCACCGTACCTTGGTGTTTTTAGCAGGTTTACTGCTTGTTAAGGAATATGCAACATATTGTAAAGTTTCACACTGGATGTGAGATGCGGGGGACAAACCAGAACATGATCCACTAAATAATTATATTTATATCTTTAGAATTATAAAAACCCCAAACTATGTCCTTTTTCTTTTGTGTGTATGTCTCATTTATCAATCATGAATGTTTGTATTGTTAATGATGCCTCATGTGGGCCCTATGATTAGGCAATAAAATGTATTCTATTCTATTCTAAAATTTCCACTCTAGAATAGCATGCTATACTTTATTTATATCAATATAATTAAGTATAATATAAACATTTAGTTGTAAAGGATTCAACCACTGATGTCTTGTTATAAACAAGTTTCACTGTATTAAGACGAAGTAAACGTGAAAGGGTTTTCCTGAAAAATGAGTACTATTTGAAGTTCCCCATATGGTTCCTCGAATGTGTAAGATAAGCGGTCACTGCGCGTCCATCGTCACTTGTTTGGAGGTCGTTCGATAAGGCAACACGCAAAATGGATCAACTCCGAATAATTAAACGATATAGGTCTGAGAAAGATCCTGATTTGCAAAGCTATGAAGGAAAGTCAATCAGTGCTTGTAGTAGAGACGATTTGGAAGTTATTGCAAAAAAAAAACATTATTTGCTTCTGGATGACATTTTAGTTATGTTGAATGAAGAAGATTCAAGAGAAAATATAGTGAAACTTGTGAGTTTTGGTTTGGTTTTGATTGATTTTTGGTGTTTAACGCCACTTTCAACAATATTTCAGCTATATCATGGCGACGAGTTTTGGTTTGGAACAATGGCACCAGAGAGATATAGTTACACAGGAGCCGCCGAAAAAGAAGAAGTCAGATGAGAATTCCTCTACGATAAGAGAAAGGGTCATTAGAAAACTATGTGTGAAAAAAAAATTAAAAAAAGAAAAAGAAAAGGGGGAAAAATACAAGGATAAACGAATGAAGGTTGGATACAAGGGAATTTGTGCATTTAAAAAACTTATCGCTGTTCCATTTGTAGAAATCCCATGATGTTCAAATGTTAATTATTTCGAGTTCAAACTGCTTGATTTGTTTAAAGTTGGGATAGAAAGATACAAACAAATCACTAATTTAACGTTTTATAGAAAGTTGATTAATGTATAATATTGGAATATTATGACATTCAATGATATTTAGTTTTACTGTACTCTTAGTTTACGGGACGAAATTCAGATTATATGTTATACGATATTTATGAGAAAATGCAAAAATGAGTACATGCTTATCTCACTTACGATATTATATATGTCAAATACCATTAGGGAGAAATTACATGTAATAGATGTAAAAGATGTAATATATTTAGTAATTTAGTTTGATGTACACTATGAATTTGGAAAATCATGCGAGGTTTTTTTGTTTTTTTTCTCTCTCTCTCTATGCGAATTATGCGATAGACTAGACGTGGCAGTTATTTGAACTCGCATTATAGATTTCTCCGTCATGTTCGATTATGAATTTTCACAGTTGCATTAAAAGAAATCGCATTTCCATCATTTACGAAGAGTCGCTTTAATAGTTAATGACGCATTAGTTTCTGGATTTTCAGTATATAAAGAAGTCAGAAATCGTTTATTTTCTCTAGAAATGGTGGTAGGAATTACCATCAGTAATTTGGAAAACAATCGTTTTTATGAAATGTTTTTAAAATGGAGAAATGTGGCTGAATACCAGAGGATACGAAATTTGTAAATTAAAGTAAAATTCAACAATATTTAGAGAATAATAATTAATAAGTTATATGTTTTTGACTTGCTTATTAATCGAGGTGTCGGTAGAAGTATCAAAAGTTATTAAAACAGGGTA
>MJUT01013696.1:65177-79522 GCA_002080005.1 Gigantidas platifrons
AAAGTTTGGGAGACATATTGTGTTTGCTCCGTTTCTTATTATTATTCTTACTATTATTATTCTTCCTCTTTCTTTCTTTCTTTCTTTCTTTCTTTCTTCCGCCAAAAGTTTGTCCGACACATTTCTCGTAAATGCCTCGATCAAACTTTATGAAACCTTGTAGGAATATCATATGCCATGTGAAGTTGTGCCTTTAAGGGTTGATTTTTTCAAAATGGCTGCCGTTGCCATGGAAATGGCCAAAATGCCAAAAAATTGAAGAACACAAAAATGATCATAGCAGGTTACTCGCCGAACAGAAATGATGAAACTTGATAGGAAGAACATCCACATCTAGTGAAACGAGATAAGCTAAAAAAATCGGAATCGGTTGGACAAACTTTGCTACAGTTGCCATGGAAACAAAAAAGGGGGGATTTAAAAATTTGTTGGATTCCTTTCATCAAACTTCATGAAACTTTGTAGGAATATCCACCGTAGTGTGTGGCATGCTTTTGGGGATTGAAAAAATTCAAAATGGTGGCCGTTGCTATGGTAACCAAGGTACAAAATGGCCGCCAAATAAAAAAATCATCCGATTTGGGCGAAATTTGGTTTCCAAGTAGATTATGATGTTGTGAATTGATATTCATCGTTGGTTTGCTATGGTGGCCATTTTGAATCCAAAATGGTCGCCAAAATGCAAAAATCCTCAGTTTTGGGCAAAATTTGGTTTCCAAGTAGATTATGATGTTGCGAATTGATATACATCGTTGGTTTGCTATGGCGGTCATTTTGAATCCAAAATGGCCACCAAAATAAAAAAAATCCTCCCGATTTGGGTGAAATTTGGTTTCCAAGTAGATTTTGATGTTGGGAATTGATATCCATGGTTTGGGAGCCATATTATGATTGTATCTTGGGTATTGTTCGTTTGGGGGACATTTGTAACGCTCTGCGTTACAGTAACTAATATTTATCATTATCTTCGATGGGTTCTTACATGGAAATATTTGAAGCAAGGGTTTTAGGGGAAAATCTTAGTGTTTGGTTGAAAAATCACAAATTTTGAGAATTGTGTCTTGTTTACGCGATAACTTCAGTAAACATGGATAGATTTGAATAATATTTTTTGCATGTGGCTTGTAATTATCATTATCTTGGATGGGTTCTTACATAGAAATATTTGAATCAAAGGTTTTGGGGAAAAATCTATGTTTTTGGTTAAAAAATCACCAATTTTGAGAATTGTGTCTTGTTTATGCGATAACTTCAGTAAACATGGATAGATTTGAATAATTTTTTGCATGTGGCTTGTAATTATCATTATCTTGGATGGGTTCTTACATGGAAATATTTGAAGCAAGGATTTGGGGGGAAAATCTTAGTTTTTGGTTGAAAAATCACCAATTTTTAGAATTGTGGAGGGATATAGTAATAGCAGCCGTCCGTCTGTCTGTCCGTCCATTCGTCACATTTTCTTGTTTACGCGATAACTTGAGTAAACATGGATGGATTTGAATAATTTTTTGCATAAAACTAAATATTATGCAAGTGCGGTGGGATACGTCGCACATTTATGTGCTAGACCGTTCTTTTATTATTTATTGAATTCCTTAGGAAAATTACTTTCATAAAAATGAAAATCATTATTATGTAACTATTACTGTTCTTGACATAAAAGGGACCAAAACGGATGAATTCAAAAAGTTGATATTTTTATTCATCATCCAATTTTAATGCACTTATATTTTTTGCAAATTGCTTATCTTATTGGCTTCGTTAAGAATCAATAAATATATAAATAAATAATCATGAAAACTTGACATGAACTTTATAAAGTCAGTAGACAATGAAATACACCTTTCCACTATCTCAAGATAAGCCCGCCTCCCCTTATCAACCCATAGCAACACAGCATCCTAGGACAAGCTAATCAACAAAATGGCGGTCACTACAAAACTTGATGTGTTACCACACACTATAAATATTGATTATTTCAAGGATAAAACACTTACTGGACGATCAAAAGACCAGGGATATAATTATTTCACATTGGGATACATTCATAGTATACATTTTTGTGAAGTTAATGATAATGAGGTGNNACATTGCACCCAAGTGTTACCGGTCTATGAGAAAAAATGAACAACGCATATAAATAAAAGGAATTATTAATACTATTTTGTTGAATTTAAAGTATATCTCTATTTTCAATAAATATGCCTCATAAAAATTTACAAGTTTTTATCAGTAAGATAATAATAATGAAAATAATTATTATCATATTACAGACTTGTGTAAATAGCATGTAATGTTTATTTTCTCGTTATCAAATAATCTTAGCTATGAATAATTTCTACAGTATATATGTATTTGACTGATTCAATATATAACACCAAAAATTTATCAAAACCATTATTTATTTCTTATATAAAATTAGAATGTACATTATGATACCTTTGAACACACATGTGTCTTCTGTTATATTAAGTTGTTGACCTGGGGCCGTGTTCTTGAAAGTATCCTAAGATATGTCTTAGAACGATTTTTAGGATGGCAAGACCATCTTAGGACATGTCCTAGGAGTGATCTCGAAGCTGTCTTAAGACTATCCTAACTTAGGATGTCTTAACTATGTCCTAAGTGTCAACGCAATAAGTATAATAATAGAAATAGTGTGCACAACAATTATTTCCAATATTAACATATAACAAATCCTTGATAAAAATATTCTTAATAAATTATAAGATGCAAATAAAGATTTTTTTTCCATTTCATTTATTTTTTACGCTGTATCCCATGAGCCTGTTTCTTGTTTTCTTTAATTTGCAGTTATTATATACATAGTTCTGAGGTTCATATACGATATGGAACTAATATGTAAAACATTTTTTATGATGAAATACAGTCATTACCGTTATCAAATTATGTTACCATTTCGGGGTTATGACCATCCTAAGACACCTCCATAGAGAACACGGCTTAGGACTAAGATTTATCCTAAGATGTTAAACATCAATCAATCAATCAATCAATAGGACATGTCTTTGTCCTAAGACACTTTCGAGAACACGGCCCCTGGTCTCCCACAGGCTTTAATCCATCGTAAATATGCTTCATAATTAGTTTTTGGTTTAGGGAATGGTATAAATGTTGAAGGCATATACAGCTTTACAAGGAATATATACAAACAACGTACACAAGTTAAATAGACAAAGAAAACAATTTGATCTACATTCAATTACAATTATGCAGCAGTAGAGCCCACTTTCCTCAGTACTATCGACTTTTTAACGAATGGTACCGTAATCCGCATAATTTGTGATGATGACAGAATTAATTGTAATTTTTTAGCTCTGTCATATTCATTAAATTTGGGACAGATTCCGTTTATATCTTTGTACAGTATATTTCTCAAAGTATGGAAAGTATGGTTATAATTCTTACATCTAAAGAAAAAATGAAACTCATCTTCAACCTGTTTTAAATCACAAAATTTACATATTCTATTTTACTTTTTAATTCATGTGCATCTTCCTCTTTCAATTTCAAGAAAATGATCTGATAGACGCATTTTACATAAATATTTTCTGTCTTCATAATTAATATTGAGTATATAGTTATTCATTTCATATTCAGTTTTAATTTTACTGTATATATAAATTTTCATGTTTTCTTAATTGATTTTAGCTTATCAAAAAATAATTCTTCATATTTCTGTTTCAGTTGCTGTTTAATATCCTTATTAAATGAGGAGTTCCTTTGGGAATTGTTATTATCTTGTATTATATTTATATCAATATTTTCAAATTTGCATATTTTTATGGTATGGTTTTTGAGAAACCTGCCATATCACGAAAACTTGATGTAAATATATAACAAAATCAGTAGACCGTGAACATAAGGTCAAGGTCAGGTGACACATGCCTGGCTGACATGTACACACCATGATGATCAATGTGTAGACAGTATGGTAAACCTAGGTTGTATGGTAAGCTAATTTGTCTGATCAAGGTTTTAGATAATGTAGTTGAATTGTGTGAGAATATTAAACTGTATATAATTATTTGTCATTACTTTGTAGGTGATCCAAATGCCCCAGCTTATGCTGAAGGAGGGTCTCGGCTGCCTGCTGGTGCAATTGTTGGAATTGTTGTAGGATTAGTAGTTTTGATTGCATTTACTATAATCTTATTATGGTGTTATAAAGCACGAAGACTCCCAGGAATGTCTATATACAGAAAAAATGCCAATAACAACATGCATGCTTCAAGTCATGGATTTACAAACTCAGATTACAATTATTCAAAAGAACCTTCAGTTGTGTCTGATGCTCCAAGCAAAAAATTTTATCTAGAAGACCAAGGTGTTTTCCCAAGTATAGACAGTTTAGCAAAAAAATCAGCAAATTCTTTAAATGGAAGTGCCAGTTCCTTGCCAAAGAAAATTCCCATTTCTAATTGGAATCTACAAACGGGCAAAAATAATGATCCAGATTTCAACAATGGTAGAAATCGGTACCAGTCTGAATCTGATGGTAGAGGGCGGTATAGACAGGCACCAGCAGGAAGAGGAAGGATACAATCACAAGGAGATTCATCTAATAGAAGACGAAAAGATGAAGAATTTCGTCAAAATAATATACCACCTGCTCCTCCATTGAATAATTTGAAGGATCCCCATTCACAGACACTAAATAGGTTACCACCATCAAATAGAGGCACAAATCATAATAAGCTAAATGGTGATGATAATGAAATGTCTGGAGTAAAAAGACGTAGACAAAATATGAATCAAAGTGAAGGAGATACTGATATTAAACGTCCAAATTCAGGAATATTTGAGAATCCTGATAATGAAGGTTATATGTATGATTATGACCAAGTCAAAAAATTGTCCAATGAGGAGGCAGACAATCAAGATAATAAAATGCTTCATGAACTTAAGAGAGAAATAGAGAGGAGACAAAGTATGAAGGAAAATAAAACACCAAATGAAGAGAATACTACTGATGATGCCCCAGGGGCACCTGTATCTAAAAAATCTACTAATAAAAAAGAAAACAACAACAAAGCCAATATACCAGAGACTGGAAAGATAGAGGGAAAATATAAAGCTATTGATCAACAGAGTGAAATTGGGGATCCCGATACAATTAGTAATCCACTTATTGGTAATAGTAATTCTGCCATTCGAGCCTCTGTCAGTGAATTAAGAGAGTCTCCTGGAACTCGTAAAAAGAAAAGACGAAAGTCTCATAAAAAATATGTAAAAGCTGATCAAACAAGTGATCCAAATAAAAGTATTGATGAGAGCTCAACAGATAAACCAATTGATGCAGATGAATCTTTTGAGAGAGATTCTATATACAATGATTCGTTTAGGCTTCAAAACACAGGACCAGTGAAAGACACACCTTTACCACCGGAAGCACTGGCTCCAGTCTTTGCTACCGATGAGTCCGTCATGCAACATTATTATCCTCCAAATCAGTATGAAGTACAAAATCAAGTTTATCCTATAATTGGATATGATGCATTTGGGAATCCTGTTTATGGAAACCCAGTTCAAAGTGCAATGCCATATACACAAGCAGGACAACCAGTCTATTATGTAGATCAAAATGGATACCCTGTTGACCCTCAGCAACAACCTATGCAATACCAAACTCCTACTGACTTTCATCCAGGAATGCCTGGGTATACATCTACACCATCAAACTTAGATCAGACCCCACACCGTAAACACAGTCCACACCATGGACGTAAACAAAGAACAAAATCTCCACCATATCATAATGCTATTGTAGCTACACCAGGGGCACCAAGTCCTATCATGCCAGCAGGGAATATTTTAGATGATCCAAGGATACCTCCTCCTGGAACAACTTTGATGAATTCAGGAGTGGATCCACATACAGGGGTCAGGTCATCACAAGTTGTATGGACTGATGCAAATCCTGATCCAACGGATCCAACAGGGGATAATCCACAAATAACACGGCAAACAATTGTACGAGTAACTGCCAGAGACACAGAGGATGGCCAGCAGTTACCGCAGGCACCTAATGCAGGTAACGTTAGCTTAATAATGGAGAATTAATTCTTATACTGTACTTGTAAGACATTTATGTAATAAAGTTTGACAGCAGGGATGGGAACGATTACTGTCAAAAGTAATCGATTAATAATTGATTACACTGTTTTTTTAATGTAATCGATTACAGTTGATTACTTTATCAAAAGTAATTACATTACTTTTCGATTACTGTCAATTACATTCTACAACATTGACAGTGACTTGCAGAAGGTCGGTGGTTTTCTCTGAGTAGTCTGGTTTTCTCCACCAATAAAACTGTCTGCTACGATATAACTGAAATATTGTTGTAAGTGGTATTAAACCCCATAACCCTAACCCTAACCATACATGTAAGAATCAGGGTTAATTTCTATTACATGCAAGAATATTGATGAGAAAATCACATATAATTTTTTCTGTGTTATGAATTTATACAAAGTGTCAGGTTGTAGGATATAAACATTGCAGCACGAATATTTTGTTGCTTTTTGAGTCTGGTATACTTATATTGGAACATATATCACCTTGACCTTTATCATAGTGTGATAAATTATCTCCCCTTTTTCTTGCTTTTACAACACATTTATGTTGAAAATGAATTTGTATACCAGACATCATTGAAATATTACTATTACTAGAAGTATTAGTTTGCAATAATATTTGGCATCAGTGATAGAATTGATGATGTGACTGAATTTTGAATGTCATGGAAACAGGACATTTGTTACATACAACTTTTGTCTTAGAATTTCTACATGACAACCCTAAAAATGTCTGAATAAGAAACATCTTGGAGGATATAAATTTATTTGTAGACAATTGACAATTTGTTTACTAAACAAAATTTAGTATGCAGTATGGAAGTATCAATAATGTTTCAATTTCGTATTTTTGACCGTAGTTTTGAATTAGCATCATTTTATTAGCAAAATAATTTGTGAATTTGTAGTACAGTTGTCCCCCCTTACAAGGCCATTCTCACCAAAGTTGTTCATTAACACTATTGAAGTAATCGGTGGTTATACTATTATTTTTATATTTATATTTTAAGGTTTGCAACAAATGACATTTAATGCAGCTAAGCAGTTAAAGTCAGGAAATGCAGAACCACCATTTTTATCTCCTTCCAAAGGCAAATTTCAGAGTCCAGCATATACACCACAACCTATGTATGCTTCCCAAACTCCAGAAAGAGACAATGCAGCATTTTATACCCGTGTTGCTCCACCAGAGCAAAATCAATTGCCAAGTGCCCCAAAACCAATTGTTCATAGTCCTGCTCGTAATTACTCGGTGAGAGATACCATTACATTGAAACCTGAAGAACATGAATTTTGATGATCAATTTTTTTATAGATGGGTCATTTTTTGCAGAGATAAAATGCAATACAAATTATTCGATGGTTATAATATTTAAAATAATTTTTATCTGTTTCTTCATTTTACCAGCTCATCTGGGCATTTTTAAGACCAAGAGAACCTTTCTGATTGTGTGGCACTTGTCATATATATACTGTTAGTTTTCCATATTTCAAATCCACTGGACTTGTTTAAACCTTAGGTGGTTTCCCTTTCAGCTTCATATGTATGAGCAGAAGTAAGAAATTGTATAACAATTATTCCAGATTTTCTTCAGAAATTTATATTTAGCTGATTAACTTATACAAATTGGGTAATAAAAACATGTTCTCCAACCATTGGACCAATTTGAAAAAATTTGACCTAGTGGTCAATAGGTATTTGGTCTTTTATAAAAATGGTCAAAACTTCTTCATTTTAAAAACAAATTGGGCTGAAATTTAAACTGTAACAACATAACTAGCTTGATAAGGAGTTGTTTAAATTATTATGCACATTTTTGTTTTTTAAAACCAGCTGAGCTGGGATGATACTTTGAAATGGTTCACTTTCAAAATTGTATCCAACAGCCCAAATTTCTAACAATGATAGCTACCATTTACTTTAAAGAATAAAAATTTCTACCCTTCAAGTTGAAAGGTTACACAATTTCAAGTTTCTGGTTTTTCTGTCAAATTCTGTAGATTATGAAAATTACGCACATGTCAAGAAAAGATGTATCATTGTACATTTGTACGGAACATTCAGATTGTTAATACATTCAGATTAATATGTAACTTGAAGGCCAACATATTGATTAACTTTATGCTACATGTATAATGATTTATTGAAGAAATTTCTTCAATTTTAAAATAGAAACGGTAGCTTTGGTACGTAATCAAATGCATAGGTAAATGTATAATTTGGCATCCAAGAAAGATAAATTTAAACAATACTAGTAACTCTGGAAAAATATAATTTTATATTAAAAAAAAAATCACCATTTATAAAGAGAATAGATAATCCATTATATGAAATTAACATGAAAAATATTTGTAATTCCTTAAATATGTGAGAACGGCAAGGAATAAGGTCATAACAATAAAGGTTATTTTTATTTATTTTTTCAATTTATTCATGACATTAGAAAATTGATCTCAAATTGTTTTGTTGATCACCTTGGCAACATGTATCTAAAAATAGAACTGTAATCATTCCTTTTTGTCTGTGATTTTTACCTAGAAGTCATAATTTCAGTATTTTTTATTTAACTCTTGTCACATTATTTTAAGCATATATCAAGTTATATCAAGTTTTTATTTTGTAATTCATCCTTTTAATCAGGAACTTGAATGTTATATACATACATTGTTTGTTATAAGTAGTGCTGAAATCATGATCAGGTAATTTTTTTTATTGTAATTTTTAAATGTACATTGAAATCTGTCTAACCAAACACCATGGGGACCACATTTTTTTGTTGGTATAAACAGGTATTTGAATACTAATACACATGACATTTTGGTACATTTGATGTCTGGTTTATATAGGATTTTGGTTTATTCCTTGTAATATGAGATAGATAAAAGTTCAGAAAATTGTTGATTAATGTGGTCATAATAAAATGAAAAACAAAAAATACCACACTGTCGTAACATTTTCAAAATCTAATAGAAAAATAGTAGAAAGAGGTAAAATTGATACCCTCAACACACAAATACATGACCCCTAACAAACAAATACACGACCCCTAACACACAAATACATGACCCCTAACACACAAATACATGACCCCTAACACACACATACATGACCCCTAACACACACATACATGACCCCTAACACACAAATACATGACCCCTCACTTTCCTGGCTTGGTACAGGCACTTTGATTATGGACCCAAACCCATGAATTCCATGTCATGAAGAATCATATGTTTATGTTTAAGATGTTAAATATGAGCACCTAAAATAAGGACTTTCGAGGCCCCACACCATGCAGATTATTGCTATTAGGGCTACATATACCAGGTTCATGGTGGTCAGTTTTATTTAAATACATGGAGAAACCAACTGACCTACTGTGAGACACCAACAAACTTTATCACATAAAGTTGCGTCAAGTACACCTCACCATCATGAAGGGGAATCAAACTCACAACTTGTGTGGTAATGATAGGCACTGATTGTGTAGAAAGATGAAAATCCAACTACATGTACCATATAATCACAGCCATGATGGTCTCCTGGTTACATAGATTAAGCTGTACAAATGTGATAATTCATAGTTTTAATTAAAGATATATTAATGTGTATATACAATGCAAAATAACAAGGTTTTTAATACAAATAACATATATTTAAATATTCTTCATAATACTGGTTAGACACTGAAAATATATTACTTAGGAATACCAGGTTTTGTGGGTTCATATATGATCATACATGTAGGTATTAATGGTTCTATTATTTATGCATTTGATATGACCTAGCTGTGGAATCGTAGCACTTGATGGTCTTTTTTTCTACGGGAGAAAAATACTGTTAATAGGTATCAGGTTCCACAGCTAGACCTTACGTGGATTTGAAGGTCTATGATTCTTGTTCATTTGTTAAGAATTGTTGTGCAACAATATTGTGGTATGAATGAATATAGAAATGCTTACTCCACAAACAATTATAATCAGTCCCCTGTTTCCTATGAGATGTACCGGGTATGTATATAAATTTCAGCATATTAAAATAAACATATCAATATATTGTACATATCTTTATATATTTTGTATATTATTCTATATATAGTTTTTAACTTTTTAAATGTATATGTATTCATATTTTTTAGCATATTGATTTATGTTAATATTACTAATTAAACATTCCAATTTAGCAATAGTGCCGATTTTATATTTGTTTTAAATTTTTCATTTATTATACTTTGTATGAGGCATGTTTTAAGTTAAAATGTTCAAACTTTTTGTCTTGTTTAAATTTGCTTCAATTGAAGAAGAACAATTTCCACTTAACATTGAAAATTTTCTTCTATTTAATTACAACAATATAATGTAATCAGTTCAAAGGTCATAAATGCTTCAACTAATTTATTTATGATAAAAGGAAATAACTTTCAAAATACTTAAGGGCATGAGTGGCTCAATGAGTTAGGTAGTTGGATTACCTAACAACTCATACAAGCCTATCACCAATACAGCGTGGGTTCACACCCGGCTTTGTAATTTACAAAAATGGGTGCACTCGACTCGCAGCCACAAGTGATCAAGTTTACCAGGTGCTTGCCCATGGTCGGTGGTTCTCTCCGGGTACTCTGGCTTCTTCCACCACTAAAACTGGTCGCCATGATATAGCTGAAATATTGCTGAAAATGGCATTAAACACCAAAAATCAATCAAAATACTTAATGGATACAATATATTTCTATTAACCCGATATCAACATTTTCATAAATGACACATGGCAAAAATATGTGGGCAACATTGGGTGACTTCAAAATTACAAGGTGACTTGAACTTTGCATTTAACCAATGAGAGAGCGAAGTCAACCTCCACAAGGCGACTTCTTCACCTGAATCGCCCTCAAACGTGAGCCCTGCCTCTGTAATGGAGGGAAATTATTCTCAGAATATATCTTCAGTCTAGATGTCAATTTATTGGCAACTGTATGAAATGTATTTTAAGATATTGCCTGAATTCACTGTCATTAAAAAAAAAAATAATACAACCTTAGGACTCCTTGATGGATCAAACATGTTTTATTTGTTTTGCACTCAAATATTTTTGATATTTTTGTTTTCCAAGTCTCTTTTTAAAGGCTATTGAAAATAACTAGTGCATTTAATATCATGGGAATATATAATTGAAATACAATGTATTAGATTTATATTTTGACAAGTTATCTTGAACAACAAGTGTTCATTTCTGCTTGCTCCTACTGGTTTCTTGATAAATAAACTGAAATGCCTGTGTTTGATGCCAAAATGACATCAAATAAGATGAGATCCCCCCCCCCTTTTCTGGCCAGTACAGCTATCAAATAATTGATTGTATATGAACAGTTTATACCAAATACCGACATCTATGAGAATGCATCCTACCAACACATAGGAGGTATATTATTAGTTACACAGTGTGTTAGTGACCTAATACGATATATACGGGGTCAGTAAATTCCATATGGGGCTCGAGCTACGCTCTCGCCCCATATGGAATTTACTGACCCCGTATATATCGTATTAGGTCACTAACACACTGTGTAACGAATATATCTTACTGATTACCTTTGAAAGAGGGATTTAGCTGTAACTGCATCAAAACTAACAAATATGTAATTTTTTGTGTTGTGTGTAAGTGATCAGGTGAAGTGATCCGTATGTGACGTCATCTTTGTTTTGAAAGAAAAAGGGGAGATAACTCTACTACTAACCGTGTATTAAAAACTACTGACCGTGTATTGAATATACATGGTTTCCACGTGTTCACTTTAAACCAATGATATTCCTAGAAGTTTGTAAGAAGTAAGATATAGGAATATACCAGTACCAAAATATTCATGACTTCTTATGTGATTTTCTACTATATTGGAGGATATGCTTGTGATATCAGTGTTAAGACATATGAACTGATTGGTGATGTAAATACTGATGGCAGCACACTTGTGGCCAAAATATCACAATAGTGTAATGTTTTTAATTTGATTTTCCAATAGATTCTTTTTTAAAGATATCAATAATGTTATGTTTTTTATTTATATTTTCTAATGCAAATGTAGATTGTGCTTAAGGATAGCAATCATGTAATTTTTAATTTGATTTTCCAATAGATTTTTCTAATTTGAATGAAGGTTTTTCAATTCATTATTGGATTTTTGTATTTAAAACTTGTTTTGCTATGTTGGTGTTGACTTAGTATTTTACAGGTAGTATGTTAGATACGATAATGTAACCCTCATTCCGCTTGTGTTCCATTTAGGGTTACGAATCGGTCCCATTAAGCCTATGGGAGCAGCGCCCGGAGTGATTCACACCGGGCGGTTTTTTGTCCTAATTCCGTTGTAAGTGGTTGGAAAAATTAACGGGGGTGAAAGATAAATATATTTAGGTGAACCTTGAGGTGTTAAGTAAACGCTGCATCAATCCATGGTAGACTTATATCTATCTGAAAATTTGAATGCATGAAATCTTCTTTCTGTCCGACATTTTGTTTACAAGTTGCTAGTTCACGCGCACTAGCTTCGTTTTTGAGATATCCTTATTTGGATCAATTTTATAGTAAAATCGACTTGATCGTAGTAACATTTTTCCATATTTGGCATATATGGATAGGCTCCGCCCATCGCGAGAGTCTACGTAAGGTGTTATGGCAGACAAGTAACAATTTTCAAATACGAAACCGGTCTTGAAGATAGAAACAGGGATTGTAACACTTATTTCGTATCACCATTACTTAAAAATTGTTGGGAATAATAAGTTATGACCAGATATGCAAAAAGAAAGTTGAAATATTCACGGAACGAAAATTTTAATTTGCTCCCATAAGTTGAATGAGACCGATTCGTAACCCTAAATGGAGCACAAGCGGAATGAGGGTTACGTTATCGTATCTAGTAGTATGTATAATCAAAATATTTTAGAAAATATTGTTTTAATTTATATCAGTGCCATTTATGAATAAAGTGAAAATGTGTGTTTGTATTAGTTGTTAAGGAGATGAAAAAATGTTTTGTCATTTATCAGAAATATTTGTTGAATAAAATGAAGGTTGAATTTCATGTTACGTAACCATGTAGATAATTTACTTTTGTAAAGTGAAATGGAATATCAACTCTGTGTCAGTTCAAATTTTGTTTTGCATCTCAGAATAGCAAGATCAAATTAGGTGTTGTATTTCATAAGACAATGTTTTTGAAGTGTTGGTGGAGTGGATGTAAACACATTAATATGAACTGTAGGTAGAGAGATGGAAAATACACAAAGGTAGAGTATGGGTGGAGAAACAGAAAAATACATTAATATGAACTGTAGGTGGAGAGATGGAAAATACACAAAGGTAGAGTATGGGTGGAGAAACAGAAAAATACATTAATATGAACTGTAGGTAGAGAGATGGAAAATACACAAAGGTAGAGTATGGGTGGAGAAACAGAAAAATACATTAATATGAACTGTGAGTGAGTGATGGGGAAAAGAAAATAAGTTGAAGTGTGGGTGAAATGAAGGAAATACATTTAAAATGAAGTGGGTGGAGTGATAAGGAAATATATTTAAAGTGAAATATGGAGGTGGGAAAATTCATTTAAGGTTAATTGTGGGTGGGGAAATAGAATACTGGTAAATAGTAACTGTAATGACCTGTATGTATTTCTTTCCTGCATTTGATTTTCTGATCAGAGGAAAGTTATTATTGTTGACATACTCAGTCTTGTACATTGTATATTCTCCTAACTAGAGCATAATTATATATGCATCCCTTCCAAGTTTAGAATCATGCAAAATTGTATTTGACTTGAAAATTGACAAGACAAATTTTTGTATGTAGTCATAAATTTAATAGATAAGTGAAACCTACCTGAATAGGATACCATTGTGATTAACATTTTTGTCCAGAAGACAGGTGGTCAGAATACACAGGTTAAATACACAAAGATATCAGACATTTAAACTAAATTGGGTGGTTGATTTAGACAGGATTACAGGTTATGGGTTCAGTTTAGACAGGGTTCACTGTTTGTCTAAAGTTTATATGAAATTTAGATAAAACTAATAAGAAGTTTGTTGATGGTAGTGGTTGGTGGACCGCCAGTCTGTTAAATTATTTTACTTTTACATTATTATGCTGTTAAGATTTAAGTTGTACCAAATAAACCAAAATTTAATTTGAAAATAAGCATACATGTAAATGATAATTTATCAAATAGAAAACAGCAGTGAAACACA
>MJUT01013696.1:89760-106178 GCA_002080005.1 Gigantidas platifrons
TACCTAGCTTAATGAAAGTTTTGAAGAACTACTTCCTTTTCAGTGTGATTTTTATACTACTGCAAAAAATGTTGCCTTGGTATAATTATGGGTCTGTAGACAAAGTAGAAAAAATATCTGCCAGTCATTGTTTAGGGGAAAATACTTCTTTTGTTTTCCCTTTTTTATAAGACCCCCCCCTTTTTTTTTTTGTTATTGGATAGTCAGACAACAAAATCTACGAGATGTAGATGAATTTTCTTCAAGTTAATTGATAAGGACCCGCTAGGAGGATATATTGCAGGTCTATGATGTTTTGTAAACATAGTACTATTTGCGAAGTTGTGTGTTATGCCTATAGTATATGGTCATAATGGTGTCCTTCGAACTACAGTATAACTTCGAATATTTACAAGATTTTTTTTTATTATTGTATTTTCAAGATCTACGGGATAAATGTAGCCATAAATTATTTTCTTTCTTAACTAACAAATTCATGAAAACTTCCTTAAGTGACGATATACGCATAACTACCACGATAAATAAATGTGTCTCGATATGTTTACAAATGCAATGACGTTTTTTACTCCGATTGACCTTTGAACCATAATGGCGGCGGTAACGTGAAATTGGTCTATTGCAAATGTAAATTTTGGTGTATATTTATTTTCTATTGATGTTCTAAAATTTTCCAAAAAGATGTGTATTGGATACTTTAAATACAGTTAATTTTTTTACCATACTGCAGAATATATTTTCAAATTTATAATCTTATGAAATAAAAATTATTTGCTACCTTTTACTCGTTTACAAATAAAAATACAACATCTGTATATGTAGGATTAAATAGTGTCCACCGTGAAATATTGTCCTGTTATCATTGTTTTCTATGATAAAGTCTGAGGACGGAATAAAGCACAGAGGTGACTAATCTTTTGATCTGATGGGGATTTTTCATTTGAAAAAGATACAATCGGACACAACTTCACAGGACACTATTATGTCTTACATATACACATTGAGCATGCAGTAAAAGGAATAAGTAAACACAGATGTTTACATATATTTAGTTATATTCATTGGAAACTATGCACTACTGAATATGTATGGCGACTGCTCGGTGAACAATCACACAAAGACACCCTGTCTAATTCGACTACATTGTATGTACTTAATTGCCATCAGACGTCATTAAAGAAACATTTTTATAATATATGATATCAATTTTTATTATTCGGTCCGGTAAATTTGACTTTGGTACAGTGAGCGACACAGGCTTAGTTAAAGCCATAAACCAGGTCTATGTTAATCTTGATGGGTCTATGCTTATCTTGTTTTTCATAGACCCATTGTCTATGAAACTGATGGTTTTAGTTTCTCACACTGAGACTGAACTGAACTTTTTGTAGAAAATGGATATTAACCAAAAAACCATATTGTCACACATATTACTCAGAACAGCCAAATAAAGTAAGTAAGAATATATATTGAATATTACAAAGTATTTTTCGACCCATAAACTTTTAAGTTTTTAAGTATGCATTTAACATGTCAATGTTTTTTTTTACCACGGAAAACAGACTTGGATTCAGACAATTGAAAAAGGGGTTTCAGAATTAAAAAAAATGTGATTACAGTCTAAGTTTTCACAATTTTAATATAATTTTAACAAATTTTTCGAGAAAAATGGGGACCACCCCCTCTCCGAAATCCTCCCTACCGGATCCACCAATGGATAAACTTTTAACAATTGCTTGGATGTTTTAAACTATAATTCATTAACAAGATTTTTTACTATGCTTCATTAATAAAATCTTCATGTTTTCTTTTTCTGTTTTTCAAGATACAGTTTTCGTGTTATTGTCGTCGGGTCAATTCTCATTGGAATAATAAAACAGACGTAGTGAGTTCTAGCATTTATTGCAGTTGGAATAATTCCATATAAAATAGACCCTGTAATGACAATGTAAATTTTATAAATAATGGATCAAGAAAGATAACTCTTGATAGTTTATGTATGCTAACAGTGGAATAAAGTATATTACAAATATGACAAGTTTCTATTCCATTATTCTAACAAAATATACATTCTCTACAAATGATTTATATATATCTGCTCATGGTTCTCATGGACATTTACAAACATTAAATAAGTAGTATTACATGTAAACAAATAGCTTCACATGAACCAAACAAAATAATATCAAAAATAAGAATAAACTAAGCATCATAATACCAAACAAAGTAATAACAAAAATAAGCATAAGCTAAACATTATAATAAGGTAAAATAATAAGAAGCAAAACTATAAAAACAATTATCTTTACCTCACACTGGGGTGCAAAGGTCTTGGAATTCAGGATACCTCAAGATCACAATATATGTACAATGTATCTAGCTGTTCATCAGTGTTATATCATGGTAACCTGAATATAAAATTAAGTTCATAACTATTGTGCTTAAAACATGCACAATTACACAAAACACAGATTACACATAGAATTGTTAATAACTCACCTTTTTAATATTATAATGGTAAAAATAGTATTATGCTCAATATTAAATTCATATTTAATAGTTCCTAATATTATTTCATTTAACCTTTAACATTTTATTGGAATTGATATGTTTTATAAGTTTATCACATTTAAATTGCATTTCATATGTTAAAATAAGTTTATCATATTTTAATATGTTTTATAAATCAGTCAATCAATCAATCAACTCAATCTCACTGAGAAAGTTATTTTATAGACAATTAGTAAGTTTAGTATAAATACCTTAATGAATGTTAGTGGTGCCAAATAGAAATATAGTTCAAGCTGTTTCAAATAGTCATCAAAATTCCAAAGAATATAATAGCAGTTGGCTTCCAAGATATAAAAAAGTAATTGAATGCCTCAAAGAACAAAAGAATTTCCCACCAATGAAATGAAATAACTGGTCAAACTGACCTTAACTAATCAAATATGCAAAGAAAAGATACATATCAGGGTTACCTTTCATGAACTTAGGTCATAACCCTAATTAGAATACAAAACATAACACAAAGTTGTAGACCTTATTAATTTTATTACCAAGAGGTTTTAAATATTATAATTAAATGAAAAAGTTATCAAAGTAATTATATGAAAATATTTTATTTACAAAAATATATTTTATGAACATAGTAACGATTAAAATTCCTAAAAATTAAATTATTTACAAAACTGTCAAAATTGACTCTTCCACATTATCTTCAGCTGAATGGCAATTAATTACTTCATTGTTGTAGGCACAATAGGCCGTGCTCATAGGGTGTGAAGACAAGGGTTTACAGAAACCCCTGTCGTCACACCCTGTGAACACAGGCTATTGTTCTAATAACAATGAAGTAATTCATAGTATGCAGTTTCAAGTTCAAGTTCAAGTTCTTTATTCACTCAGACACATATACAAGTGTAACAAGAGGAATGTTATACAAAATATTTTACATAATGATGGATATAACTAACTTAAAATAAGACAGCTTCAGAATATAATTACAAAACATTTTGCAATTTAGATATAAATAATGACCATTTTTTCATAACCTTAACATTACACAGGTCTTTCATTTTGTACATGTTTGCATATCTAGTATAATAAATTGGAATAAATTTACATCTAAGCCTTTGTACAAATGTACATCAGCAGAGGTACATTCAAATAAAAAATGAAATTCAGTACCTACACCAACATTACACAGATGACAAATACGTTCATCTCTGGGAGTATTCGACCATCTTCCAGTTTCTATTGGAAGTTTAATGTTACTGCATCTAAACTTTGTTATCATGTTTCTCTCATGTGGTAATAATTTCAATAAGTATTTCTCTAAATTAAATTCATTTTTAAATATGCCATATGCTATGTTTTATTCATTTTTTTTTTTTCTGTCATCAAATTTAATAGAAAAAAAGACTTGAAAGAAGTAAGAAAGTAATAATCTTACCCTGCAGTTGTCGATGAACAAATCTGACATCATCTGAAAAAATAATTACCAATTTTTCATGTAAAGAAAAATAATCAGAATTTTGTGTAGAATGAAGGAAAAAAATTGGCGCTGATCCCCATCCCCCCTCTCCCCCTTATTGCTTTCGTCGTTCCCTCATCAATGTAAAAATGGTATTTACACGTAAGCATGATAATTGATGTTGTCACCCTTTTAAATGTCGACGACGTCATGTGACATTTTATATACATCTAGATTAAAACATACTAATGGAGAAATGTCTCCAGATCATTTTCAATAAGTTATTCAACGATCGATTTTGCGGACATGTGTGGACATCCTCAGCAGACGCACTGATAATGAGACAATAAAACACACAAGTCTAGAATAATGATCTTAGTGTTGATGGATTTATACAAAAGGAAGAAAGCAGAGGTAAATGTTAGACATATTATGTCAAATTTTATGGCTATATTCATTCAGGTATTTTCCCCTGGTAAATTTGTTACAACAGTAAGCATGGTAGCTAGGCTGCGAGTATTTGCTAGATTACCATATCACACGTACATGTACATGTATGTTTATTGTATTCTGTATTTGTTGTGGGCAGAATTATGTAATCATGCTATATATGATGTAACATGGTGGGGAGGGGGTCCTATTAACTGTTTTAACTCCACCTCATTTTTGTACCTGTCCTAACCATTGACCCGGATTTCCAACGTCATACGTCCTGGTTTTTTTTTGTGTTCAGTGAGTAAATTTAAGAGATTACCGGTACTCGTTTTGTTGATATAGGAGGAATTGTTGACCATTACTATTTAACATGTTTAAACTTTCTTTTCATAATAATGTAGATTTAAATGTTATGTTAAACACGACAACATTTAGACAGCGTCACACCTAATACATACATGTAGTATCCTCGTGTTATGGGTTTTCGTACTATTATCGATTTTCCGATATAGCGATTGACAGTGTTGACCCTTCATTCATATGACGATTGGAATTTTCAAAGAATGGTTAGGTAAATCTTTCTTTGTACATAAGATTGTTTTAAAAGCCATTCCTGAATTTGAATATACTCTCGATTATCTGGCAACTTTTGCTGTCAGTAAAATGGCGTCATATGTTTTCGTATAAAGTAAAAACAGGGCCGATTATACGGGATGGAAACGAATATATAAAATCTGGAAATGACTGGTTTAAAAATTTCATGGTTCTGGCCATCTACAAATCATACTACATCTAAATAAAATAACAATGCTTGAAAATGACCATTTTCAAAATTGATGTTTTTTAGTGCTGAAACCACATGCACTACTGATGAAATGTATTTTATATAAGAAACAGGCACTTTTCAGTCAGCTCCTTTGTTTACAAGTACGATCTGTGACTCCATGAGAGTGACATGACAGGAAGAGCCGGCGTCTGAGAGGCAGACGACATAGTTCAATTTTATATAACCCTTCTGGATTTTTTCCCAGCTACTTTATAAATGAAGTAAATTTTTGGCACCACAAAAAGTATGATTCAGTAGGTAGGTTCACTATTTTTGGTACTTACGTCTTTAAAAGCAATCTTAAACATTTTTGACAGACATCACGTTGCAGTCCTGTTTACTATCTAGAAATAGAAACCGGAAGACAGGTAAACAATATAACACGTGCGCTGTGTAAATCAAAATAAAATAGATGATACGAAAACATATGATATATTGACCTAAGATGTCGTTCTATGAAAAACAATTTGATATTTACGGGCCTAACTGAATCGCAGCATGAGAACACAGAAGCGAAATTTAGAGATTTTTTACGTTGCGAACTCGGTATTGAATACCATATTGAGTTTGGAAACGTCCACCGTTTTGGTCATCGTCAACATCAACGTCGACACGGTCAAGCGAAGCACCGTCCTATAATAGCACGCTTTCTGTATCATAACGATTTAGCATACATCCTCCAGAATGCCAAGCTTCTCAAAGGCAAGCCGTATGGTATTAACCAACAGTTCCCAGCCGAAATTTAAAGTCGGAGAAGATCTTTATACCCTGTGATGAAGGAGGCAAAAGACAGAGGTAAAATAGTTAAAATGGTACGCGATAAACTTTATATAAACAATACAGAATACTGTCCCGTTGGTGTACAGCAAAACCAGAGTGGTGAAACCATGGACTTTAGAAGTGCTTAAATTCTACTCCCACAGAGCCTCGACAACAACGTGATCGTCAACCCGTGAAACGCCTACGCGTTGTATCGACACCTGATAGAACTCATTAGGATCACCTAGGAGGACAAAATTTTCATTCAGTTAATGAAAACTATAAAAAGTGTTCACCCGTTAATGTTTGTAGAAATAGATTCAATTCTGATAACGTTTGTGAAATTGATAGAGACTGTTTATTAAACTTGAATAAGTCATTTAATGTTTTAACTTTAAACTGTTGTGGTATTAGAACAAAACTGAATTATCCAGATTTTCATGAACTAGTAAATGACTTTGACGTATTGTGTTTAGTAGAGACAAAAACTGATGATTTAGATGAAATTATTATTCCAGGTTTTATTACGAAATTTAAAAACAGAAAAGCATTTGCAAATAGAAAATCGGGGGGGTATTATGCTGGCCTTTAAAAACAAATTTGTAAAATATATTAATCCTTTGAATACTGAATGTTCATTTGTTTTTCGGTTCAAAATTTCGAAAGAATTAATTGGGTTAGATGAAGATGTAATTTATGGTATCGTTTACATACCTCCGGAATATACAGTTTACTCGTCCATTGATGCTTTTAGTGAAATAGAAAAAGAATATTTAACTTTACAGAGAAATTATAAATATATTGTTCTTAATGGTGATTTTAACGGAAGAACATCAAATGAACCAGATTATAAATTTATTGAAGAAAATTTGTGTAATATTGATTTACATGAATTATTTAATGTAAATAGAGTAAATATATTAGAAGAATTAAAGATTCCTGTAAATAGAACTAGTCAAGATATTGTTAAAAATCATCATGGAAACAGATTATTAGAACTATGTAAATGTAATGACTTTTCTTCTGCGCCCTATATGCCATAGAAAACAATTATAAACGACAGACATCACACCATTAATAATACGACAGACACAAAGCAATGCTTCAATAATGCTCTATGTATCAAACATGGAGAAATAAAGAAATCAAAAACATGTAAAGTGCAATACCACATGACAGAGCGAGTGCTGTTTAATCAAACATTTTATTGATACAAACACACTAACATATAGATATATGTATATATACTTGTAAAGAATAATGTCAATCAAATTTAATTACTGTCCAAAAATAGAAAAAATAATCTCTTTAAAGAGTAAAGTTTTGTAGCAAGACAAAATCGGCAAAATATGATATCAAAAAACCAGAAAAATCAAAAATATGATAATAGCGTCTCAATTCCAATGCAATACATCAGAAAAATTTACTGTCCTATCGAGTAGACCCCGTCGTGCTGAATGACAAAAGCGGGAAAATTGCTCGCTATGCGACAAACAACAGCGCCCCCTATAGGCAGATAATGCAGAAGAAAATATTTTCACTCTAATTCATAAATTCAAACGCTTGAAATTATATTTCTTCTGCGCCCTATATGCCATAGAAAACAATAATAAACGACAGACATCACACCATAAATAATACGACAGACACAAAGCAATGATTCAATAATGCTCTATGTATCAAACATGGAGAAATAAAGAAATCAAAAACATGTAAAGTGCAATACCACACGACAGAGTGCTGAAACCAAAGAACGGGAATGATTCAAATTTGTCTTGCTACAAAAACGATTAAAATGATCCTATAAACCTAAATTTCTCTAAACACTTAATAAATCTGGAATTGAGTCCATAACATAACCGTCTTTTGCCGTTTCTGAACGCCATCTACCATGTCTCTTGAAAATACGATCTGGAACACCCAAGTTCGCACACGTGCTAGCGCCACCAGACCTCAGACTATGTAAACCGAAATGTTTTATATTGTCAACAAATGGACTAAATGCGGAAATAAAAAGTTCGCGCATCCTAGAATATGACAAAGGCTTATTTTCCTTGCGTAAAACATAACTATCTTTAAATTTGGTTAAGTTGCGAAAAATATATTCTTCAGAGTCCACTGAAATATTAGTCCACAATAGATACAATTCCATATTTTTAACGGGACACAAATCGGATCCTGTACGGGCAATCGTCACCCAGTTGCCGTCCCGATAAACATCGGTTTTAGATTTTTGAATGAAAATAGACATATAACATTCATTGAAAACTATGTCATTTCTACGAATATTTAATAATTCTGACACTCTTAAAAACCCGGCAAAAGCTGTAATACACGCACAAATAATACGTTGGTTGTAAACATTTTTCACATGAAATAGAGAATCAAATCCGGAGTAATAGGCTCTTTCTTTTCAAAGCGAGTAGACAGTCGCCGTTTTGCACCTTCTAAAATGTTTTTAACTAAAGGCGAATCTGTTGGAGAATTCACAGATCCAATAAGAAAATGCACCCATTTCAAACTATAAAACGCTTGAATAATCGGACTCGGAGAACATGAATTTTGTACCAATGAAGCCAAATATAACGCACAGTGAAAAGGTTTAGCTGGTAATAGATCTGTATCACTCAGTCCGTGTAAAGATGCCCAATTTTTCCAACGCATAAAACTCAAATAATATCCTTTTGTTGTTGACTCCGCCCTAGAATCACATAAGAGGTCTGGTAACAAATTTAGGTGTGGAAATAAGGTAGTTGGCAAATTCTGTATATCGACTGAAAAGGCCTGCAAAAATACATGTATAAACAAAATAAAGCATAAAAATGCATAGATAATATTACTAATACTAAATCATATCAAACAAAAACAACAATATACAAAAAGTTCAACATCTTATATGTCTTTGACCAATCTACACATACTGTTCTCGTAAACCGTCAATATTATGACATGTAGTATCACTGTAACTCTTAGATCAAGAGAGATCTATCCTGTGCTAAAATCAAGCCGTAAAGCTAACATGCGAAATGTTAAATCAATATTCCCAAAAATAGCTTTATTACTTTTTCCAGAAATATAAGCTTCCTTGTTAGTAGGTAGATCAATAAAGTCCCTAACAGCAGTAATAAACTGCTTACCAGAAGGACAAAGTATAGGCCAGAAACTTGCAGATGGCCAATAAGGAAATATCAGAGTACCAAAAGCTTTACATTGTCTCATATAAACAAGAACACGTGGGATCAAAGAAACAGGTGGAACAAAAAGACCATTGACCCCACGCCAATCAACCGTAAAGGCATCCACGCCTGTTGAATACACATTCCAAAATCTGGAATAGAATACTGTCAATTTAAAGTTGTCATCCGACGCAGACCAGTCGATTTCATGGGGTCCCCAGAGGGATTCTATCAAATCAAATATATAAGCAGATATACCCCAATCATCTAAATCGACAATCCTACTTAAATAATCCGCTTTCTCATTTTCTAACCTAGGGATCCATACTATTTCCAGATTCACATTGTATTTTAAACAAATACGGAATATATCCAAAGCTAAAGCTTGAAGTACAGTTTTAGTACTGCCCTTGCTCACAGTGCTTACGACGTTTTGGTTATATGTGAACCACTTTAAATTTTTGCCGGATAATTGTGTAAGAAGTGATAAAAATACTTTTTTCACTGCTGTTAACTCTTTCCAAGTGGAACTGTTAGTCTTTTCTATGTCCGACCACATACCGTGAGCTATACTGAAAGGATTTTCGACACTGTAACCTCCATACCCTGTATTACTAGCATCGCTATAAACTATACGTTGGCATGAAACATCATGATTGAAGTACTTAATATTGACTTCGTGTAAATTCTGTCTCCAGAAATATATCTGGTCTAAACTGTCATCTGATAAATCAATGTTACTATTCCAAGATAAAGCTCTATTTATATCAATGGTCAAATACTTAGTCATTAAATACACAATGTCTCCTACTACCATAGATGTTGAAATAATCTGACCTACAAGAGAAGCCACTTTCCTAACGTGGACTTTATTTTTCTTACTCAGACAGTTATCAATTTTAGAAATCGTCAAAATAATCTTCTGTAAACGTTTTTCAGGAATCTGAAAAATTCCCTTTTCTGTATCTATATCCGTACCCAACCAAATTAAAGCTTTTATGGGAGTCCACAAAGATTTCTCCACTTTAGGGACAAATCCACTCTATTAAATCAGCTTTTACCTGTATAGCCATATCATTACATAATGTCTCATTACTGTTTACTCCTAGATCATCATCCAGATACATAACTATCTGCTTACCTTCGCCTCGCCACTTTTTAACAAGTGGTCTTGTAAGTTTAGTAAATATATAGCATGCAGAACTGAGGCCAAAAGGTAAAACAAGAAATTTAAAATTTCTCGTTTTGCCGCCAAAGTTCCATGAAAAACCTAAATACTTAGTGTGTGTTTCAAAAATATCAAGGTGATGATATGCGGAATGAATGTCATATTTAAACAGAAATGCATTGTTTTTAATATATAGCTTAGCTGTTCTCATGTCTTCAAACTTTACACTTTGTTTCCAAAGATGTTTATTTATTTCTCTCAAGTCTAAAATTAACCGTTTTTTACCATTAGATTGAACCGATACTGTAAGAGGGTTCACAACTAACGGAGCAGTCGAACATTCCGCAATTAAATTCTTGATCAATAAATCTTGAATAGCGGTACACACGAACTCGGAATTATTCAATGCTGACAAGTTATTAGGCAAACCAACAGAAATAGGATTAGAATAAAAAGGCAAAATATAACCGGATGTAATTGTCTCTATGATGAAAGACGGAGCACCTATATCAATCCAAAATTGTATACAGTTTTTTAGTCTACCTTTTACAATTATATCAGATTGACCTTGCTCATATTCATAATAATCATTTGTTAAACCAGTTTTCAAGTTTTGATAATCAGAAGAACTTAAAAAATACTCATCTTTCAAAAATTCACTGTGGTTTGCCTTATGCTGCTGGTTTACTGCTGTTGACGTAGGGACAGCTTGATCTGTAGTGCGTAAATGATCCACAGGAAAAATATTGGCCCCTTTGTGGTCTTCCAGCGTTGACACCTTGTTGAGAGGGGTATCCATAAACAAAAGGCTGCTGGGCCCCACGAAAGGACATCGGAACAACTCCTGGTGTTGCTCCAAGCAAAGAAGAATTATTTTGACGAAACTTCGACCCCTTATCGGCTATTTTAGATTTAGCTTTCTTCTTTCTAACCGCCCTGTTGTCCGCGCGGATAATCCTAGATTCGTCATCTGTATCACTTGCAATAGGATTTGCATCATACTGCTTAGCCGTATCCCAACGTCCCTCGGAAGTATCAGCTATCTTAATGAGTTTATTACGGTGTTTTATCTTGTCAACTGTGGCTGATATGATGTCTCGTGCATAGTCAATTTTCCCATTGTCTAAGGCCCAGAGAGATTGGACTAGTTCATCAAGATTTTCGGTGTTAAAGTTAAATTGAATATGATTACCTTCATATTTCCACTTATAGGAAGTGTCAGTTTTTAACTTCTTAACTTGGGACTTCATCAAGTTATTAGCTCCTTGTATTTCATCTCGAAGACCTCCAATTTTTTCGGAAACTTTGGCATCGATGATAGCTTCTATATCTTTACTTTGCTGATTAACTGCAATTAAAACTGTTCGCAAAGATACATTTTCATTATCACATTCACCCGATTCGCCCATTATTAAAAGAAAAACACTAGAAAAATTTACTGTCCTATCGAGTAGACCCCGTCGTGCTGAATGACAAAAGCGGGAAAATTGCTCGCTATGCGACAAACAACAGCGCCCCCTATGGGCAGATAATGCAGAAGAAAATAATTTCACTCTAATTCATAAATTCAAACGCTTGAAATTATATATTTATTGTTAGTGGTCGTATTGGAGGAGACAAAAATATTGGTAAACTCACTTGTAAAAATAGTAGTATTGTTGATTATGTAATTTCTTCAGTTGATTTTTTAAAATATATTGTTGATATGGATGTATTAGAATTCAGTAAACTTTATTCAGATGTACACTCACCGATATCTCTTTCGATAAAATTCAAACCACTAGCTGAACCATGTGAACCCGGTGTACATGAAGATGAAAATACAGTAAACAGTACAGAGAAACCACGAAAGTGGAACGATTCACTTAAACTAGACTTTTTAGATAATTTAAATATAAAGACTATACACGATCTGGAAACACAGTTAGATAATTTAGACAAGGAAAATATAACACTACAGGAAATTGATAGCTGTGTTAATAAATTAGGAAACATTTTTTTGTCCACTGCAAAAGAAACTATTGGTACAAGATACACCGTTGTAAGAAAAAAGAAGAAAAACATGTGTGTTTCTTCTAAGCCTTGGTTTAGTGTCGACTGTAAAATTGCACGTAAACAATATAGAAAATTGAAAAGACGTTGCAAAATAAATCCGTCGATAGAAATCAAGGAAGATATGAAGAGAGCCGAAAAAGAATACAAGAAAAAAATGGACGCTAACATAAAAATGCATAGAAAAGAGATGTCAAGGAAAATAAAAAATCTAAGATCAAATAATAGCAAGGAATATTGGAATATTTTACGACAAGGTACTAATAAAAAACAACCAAATATATCGATTGATTCACTTTTTGAGTTTTTTTTAGAAATATTAATAAAGCTCCGGAGACAAACGATGAAGATGAAATTAACCTGCCAGATATTGATAACAATCTGATAAATAATCTAAATAATGAAATAAATGGTGAAATCACAAGTGAAGAAATTCTTTCTTGCGTCAAAAATTTGAAAAATGATAAAGCCAGTGGTGATGATTTTATAGTAAATGAATATATTAAATCTTCTATTGACATTATTTTACCAGTCTATATAAAAATGTTTAATTGTATATTTTATTCAGGAATTGTCCCTGATAGTTGGTTACTAAGAAATATTAAACCTATTTATAAAAACAAAGGCGATCCTTTGAATCCAAAAAACTTTCGCCCTATTACCATTTTGAGTTGTTTTGGCAAACTTTTTACATCAATTCTTTTAAAGAGATTAAATCATTATTCTGAGCAATTTTCTGTTTTAAACGAAAGTCAGTGTGGTTTCAGAAAAGGATATTCCACGGTAGACAATATTTTTGTTTTACATTCTTTCTTCGAACTTATAAAATTAAAAAAGAAAAAGCTTTTTGCTACATTTGTTGATTTTGAAAAAGCTTTTGATACGGTATGGCGTGGTGCCCTATGGTCTAAGTTATTAATTAATAATATAAATGGTAAAATGTACAATGTAATTTATAATATGTATCAGAACATTAAATCTAGAATTGTCTATAATGGTAAAGTATCGAATTATTTCGATTGTAATAATGGTGTTCGTCAAGGAGAAAATCTTTCCCCCTTTCTCTTTTCGTTATATTTGAATGATTTAGAAAAATATTTGGATGAAAAAAATGCAATCGGTTTAATTTCATTAACAGAAGATCTAGAACAAGAACTAGACACTTACCTGAAGCTTTTTATTTTATTATATGCTGACAGTAATTTTAACTGAAAGCAGTGAAGATGTACAAAACCAAATAAAATATTTCTATGATTTCTGTAAGAAATGGAGACTAAAAGTGAACATAGAAAAGTCTAAAGTTCTGTTTTTTTCGAATGTTCGCCTACCAAATAACATTAAATTTAACTATAGCGACAAAGAGTTGGAAATTTTTGCAAATTTTTCTTATCTTGGGATAGTATTTTCAAAAACGGGATCATTTAATATAGCAAAAAAAGAACTCGTAAATAAAAGTATTAAGGGCATGTATGAAGTATTAAGAAAAGGCAGAATACATAATTTATCAATTAAATGCCAGTTAGATTTGTTTGATAAAATTGTAAAACCTATTTTATTGTATGGGTGTGAAATTTGGGGGTTTGGTAAAAACGATATTATCGAGAGGGTCCATTTAAAATTTTGTAAACTTTTATTACGTCTAAAAGTATCGACACCTAATTTTATGGTATATGGAGAATTGGGTAGATATCCACTAGAAATTGATATTAAAGTAAGAATGATTTCATATTGGTGTAAACTTATACAAGCGAAACAGTCAAAATTATCTACAATTGCATACAGACTGTTAAATGTTAACAATTTTCAAAATTGTAAAATTTCTGCCTGGATAAATCACATTCATAAAATCATAAATGACAGTGGAATGTCGTATATATGGACTTTGCAAAATTGTATATCTGAAAAATGGTTAAAATTAGTAATTGAAAACAATTTAATTGATCAGTTTAAGCAAATATGGAACTCATCCATCGAAACATCTTCAAAGGGGGGTAATTATAAATTGTTTAAAGGGGAATTAAAATTCGAGAATTACTTAGACATTTTAGAAGATAAGGACAAATTTACATTGTGTAGATTTAAAACTACGAACCACAGACTACCAAGAACTTTTTTTTTTTCAAGAACTTTATTGAACAACACTCAGACACTATACAGTGTAACATGAGGTACAATATTAAATACAATACAGAAAATGACGAACTAAACAGAAACAATATTAAGAATGCAATCAATATAACATAAAGATACACATACACACACACTAACATATACATGCATGCATGAGTGTATATATATACACAAGTACATACACATTACATACATATATATATAATTTTATATTGAAGATAGCTATAATAATTGTGACATATTTTTTATAAACCTTGAAATATTAATCATAAGTTGGTTATTGCATAATCTGAATAAACCCTCCATCTTGTAAATAACAGGTGGATTCCAATAATAATTTGGGATATGTTTTTGTCTTAATTGAACAATTCTATCATTTGTACATGTAAATAAAATGTGATATTCATCTCCAATTTTTTTATTACAAAATGTGCATAATCTTAATTCTTTTGATATATTATTCCATCTTCCGGTTTCAATGGGAAGCTTCAAGTTTGAAGTTCTAAGTTTGGTTATGTATATCCTGTCTTGTTTTGATAATCTAATAAGGTACTCTTCAAATTTAAAATCTTTTTTTACAACTTTATAAAATTCTCTTGCAGAGTTATCCAAGTCTGAAAACCATTTTTGAATGAATTGATCACGTAATCGTTCTTTTATCCTTGATTTTATAGAAGACATACATATTGGAAATTGAGATTCACATACATAGCTCAGTCCAGTATCATTAAATACACTTTGAACAAAGGAAATACACTTAAAATTAATTGTTCCATTCATATGTAACTTATACATTAACTTATACAGTTTTGAACTCAATTTGTTTTCATTACTAATGAGTCTATTCCAGAAGGATATCATTCTCAGTTTTATCTTTATTGAGAGAGGAAAGCAACCAAGTTCCCCGTAAATCATATAACTTGGCGTTGTTGTTCTAACCTGTAAAATCTTTTTACAAAATTGTAAATGAATTTTTTCTAGCGAACATGTACTTTCAAAACCCCAAACCATATAGCAATATCGGTTCAACTAGACTGTCAAATAATTTCAATTGTAAATCTACTGGAATAGGTTGGTTTTTGATACGTCTATAAACAGCAAATAATGCGCGTCTAGCTTGATCTATTAATTTTGACTTAGTTTTTACAAAAGATCCATTATAATTCAGAACCAACCCAAGATATGAATAACTATCCACAATTTCAATAATTTCATCATTTAAAGTGAACACTGGTAAATTTTTCATTTTCCTTTTACTAAATATAACAACTTTAGACTTTGAACAGTTTATAGATAATTTCCATGATTTACAATAAATATTAAAAATATTTAAGTTTTTTTGTAAATCATCAGAAGACTCAGCTAACAAAACTGTGTCATCAGCATACATTAGAATAAATAGTTCTACATACATGGTTATTTCACTCATACATTGTTCTTTTATTTTAACAAGAGGGATGCCTTCTAAAGATTTTAAGAATTCTTCAAGGTCATTCAGAAATAAAGAAAACAGGATAGGTGGAAGGTTTTCCCCTGGTCTGACCCCTGTTAAGCATGGGAAAAAATCTGAACATCGCTTTTGGCTTCTAACACAGGATTTTATATTCTTATACATATTTTTAATAATATCAAAACATTTCCCATGGATACCAAACTTCTGTAATTTTTGCCAAAGTCCTTTTCTCCATACAGTGTCAAAAGCCTTTCGGAAGTCTATAAATGAACAAAACAATTTTTTACCAAGCGAAAAATACAGCGATATAAGTGCATGAAGTGAAAATATATTGTCGATAGTGGAATATCCTTTCCTAAAACCGGTTTGACATTCAGAAATCATATTTATTTCATCTGCTAGTAATGCAAGGCGGTTATTAATAATAGCAGTAAATAGTTTACCCA
>MJUT01013696.1:107184-118287 GCA_002080005.1 Gigantidas platifrons
TTCATGGTCATACAAATCTTTAATAAGTTCATCATTTTCAGAAAAATCAAGCAATTGCAACAAATCTTGGTCTGGTATAATAAAATCTTCTAGAGTAGAAGTTTTGGAATTAAAATCACCAACAAGGGCTATATGTTTTGTATTTTTTGAAACAGATATAATTTCATCTTCTAATTCATTAAAAGCTTCCTCTGAGGAATAAGTTGATTGCTTTGGTGGTATATACACACACCCAATTATTAAATTGTCATCTTTAACACATGATATTTCTTTTGATAATTGTACCCATTGAATAAAATCACATTTAGTTTCAATAAAAGTGATATATTGCTCAATTTCTTTTCTATAAATTATAGCAAGACCCCCTGATTTCCTTACATATTTTTTTCTATTTTTCAAAAGGTAAGTATATTCACGAGGTAAATGAAGAATGTCTTCATCTGAAAGTTTTGTTTCACAAAGAAAAACTATATCATATTGTTTGATAATATCAACAAAATCAGGTAATAACAATTTAGATTTTAGGCCACAAACATTCAAAAAAGTACAGTTTATTTTATTTCTAACAATATTAGGTTGGTCCGATGCGTTGTCCTAATGATACATCATAGTTTCGGTGGTTCTTGGTCGATGTACAGTTGGTTGGTTTTGAGGGGGGTCTCCATTTGGATACCAGACACCATCTACATAGAGTTGATCCACTACAATTTTAGCCCGTCGTTCTTGCCGTCTGTACTCGCGAAGTTTCGGGTATAGTTCCTTTCGTCGCTCGGCAATGTCACGGGGATATTGTTGATACACCTTGTAGTGATTTTTTCCTCGTAGATTTTCCGGCACGGCCTTGATCACCAGGTCATGATCAGAATAGCGCGTAAATCGGGCCAATATAGCTCTCGGTGTGCGGTCTTTAGTTTTACGTAATCTATGCACATTTTGGAAGGAAATTTCATTTTGAATTTTAAGTTCTGTTTTTATGAATTCCTTTATTACTGTTTCTGTATTTTCACCCTCTGTTTCAGTTAAACCTTCAAATATCAGATTATACTTCATTGAATGGGTTTGCAACTTTAGTAAATCCTCACGCAACCTCTCATTTTCCCGAAGAAGGTAAACTCTGTCCTCATCTACCTCATTCATTCGCCTTTCCATATCATTGTGGTGTTGTTCCTCGTTTTGTAGAGTTTTATCATGTTCATGTATTTTGTTTTTCATACTTTGAATGTCATGTTTAATGTCACTTAAACCACCCTCAAGTGATGTTAATCGTTGGTTGATACTGTCTAACACATGCAGTTTTGATAATTGTTGACTTGTTTGCTGTTGGAAATTATCAAATCTTTGATTGAGTACGTTCAGTGTTGTCATTATCATATCGAACGCAACCAGCGGTGGGTTTGACTGGTTTGTCATATTTGTTGACATATTGGTTTGCAAGTTGTTCTGCATTTGTTGATTTGGTATGAATGGGGCTGGAGGTCTTATGCATTGAGGTAACTGAGGTCCACTGGGTATTGCAGGTGAACTATGTCTAGGCGGTTCAATATACGGTTGTTGAAAAAAGGGGGGAGGGTGTTCGGGTGTGTTTGACACGGATTGGAGACTACTAGGATATGTTTCGCATAGGTTCATACTAGGATTCATTAAATTGAAACTGTTCATACCATAAATGGATTCATTTACCTGAGCAATAACTTGCGAAATATCATGGGGTTGTGTAGTGGACGCGGCCATTATCACTATTTGTTTTGATGGTGGCGTCAAACCCGTACTCGAACTTTTGCTCCTTTGCCTTTTATTCCGTTTTGAATTCTTGCCCATTTAACATATAGTCACTAATGATAAAGGACTAAACCTTTATACTACATTTCATTGCCATGTAGCCAATACACGGCCTCAAATACCCAAGACTTCTCCAGCTGCAATGTTCGTGTCTGTTCAGTCCGCCATTTATTAACTACCGGTAGAAGTGGGGAGATGGAACAAAATTATTAGAGAAAACAGGTTCTGTCATATATGTTCAAGAAGAGAATTGGGAGACGAGTACCACTATATTTTTGAATGTTCTGAATTTATTAATGACATAAAACTTTATTTTGATTTTGTCCATATAAATAGACATAATATCATTAAATATAATACCCTGATGTCTTCTATGTCTATATATACTTTAAGTAAACTCTGTAAATTTATCAGAATAGTAAATAAGAGGATATGTTCTCTAGGTTGATCCACTTCTTTTCACAATTCAATATTTGTTTAATTATGTATTACATTTATTTATTTCTTATGTATATTGTGTAAATTGTACATGTCATCTCTGTACCTCTGTAAATTGGTTATGAGAAATAAAGATATATATATATATATATAATATACGAAAACATATACCATGACGATACTATTTCTAAATATAGAGTCATTAAGAAGGGGCTATATCAAAATAGCGACATATCGAAATAGCGACATCGAAATAGCGACATTACACATAGATCAAAATAGCGACATCTCTAAATTAATTAATTGGAAAGTATATATCAAAATAGTGACAGTAGCAATTACAGGTAAACTGAAAAAAAATACGGTAAAGTGTTAAAATAAATAAATAAATAAATAAATAAAAAACTTTATACAAATATTAATTAATTAATTAATTAATTAATTAATTAATTAATTAATTAATTAATTAATTAATTAATTAATATTTGTATAAAGTTTTTTTAAGGAACATGTATAATTAAACTTGATTTTACCTGCTGGATATTATTTTTATTGAACATTTGACAATATATATCCTGCTTAAAATCCTGCTTCCACCTCCCCGTTGGTGAGCAGGGGGCAACAGATTATAAATCTGGCTAACGGAAGAGGTACATGTATACAGGTATAATGACAAGTATATACATGTTTACCTGTTACAGGTAAATGTCGCTATTTTGAAAACCTAAATTATCGCTGTTTTGATTTATGTTTTGTCGCTGTTTTGATATGTCGCTATTTTGATCATCCCCGATTAAGATATATCGGATGTGGTCGAGTGGCATAGGGCGGTGGACATAAGGCTAAGCTATTGGTGCTGCGGTGTATCAATGGTGTGAGTTCAAATCCCGTCGAGGGAAGAAAAAAAGCTCTATATATATATATATGTATGAAAATCTATATATATATTTCTATAATGTATACCGGGTATTATTAGATCATGTGCAGCAAGATTATTATCTTATCATACATACCGTTATTATGATTCATTAAAAATGTATATAAAGTTTCAGTAAATAAAATAATGTCTAGTTTTATCTATAAGAAATATATATATATACTGTATGCACTCGCATTATTTATCTTTATATTATTTTAAGAAATATCTAGTTTCGGAAATATTCATGCAGATTTTGTGGTCAGGAAAGTGACGTTAAACACCACAAACCATCTTTTTTTTTTTTTATATCATTATCTACATTAGAAATCTCTTGATTAATAGTATTTATTCTCATAAAGACAATGTAAAACAGTGGTACAGAGATAAAGCAATAAAATTAAAATTTATATAGCAACAACTATTTTAGTATTTATAATATATGTTTACAAGTAAGTCAAATTAATATATTCTGATAAAAAAACATCTTTAATTGAACAAGCCAATGTATCTGAAATTAACACATGAAAAGCATAAACCTACTAATTGTGTGATTACTGGACATAAGAACACAAGTTATTAGACAATAGTCTTAATTTCATTATTACAGCAAGTAGACAACGACATGTTTGTACTGTCACAGTAAGTCTCTGAGTCTCTTGACAGTAACCTAAAAAATCACTATAAATAACAGCAGCCTGAAATTTAAAAATATTATGACTAGGGAATTTTTCGATCGACTGCTATCCCTAAGTATGTATTACGCATACAATTTTTATTTTATTTTAAACATATTTTTAAACTAAAATAATTTTTATTTTCAGTAATATAATTATGAAAATCGCAGAATTTACGTACATAACATTCTAGATTGAATATGTGCACACCCCTACATGTATATCTGTAATAAGTTGTTTCACGGCCTCGTGAATATAACAATGAATTAGCTATTGGCCAATTTAACGACGGACTTGGTTATCAAATCTTTGTGGGACTGTCGTTGCTAAGGGAATCGTCATCATCAACGTTATTTTAACGTGAGAATAATTCTCACATGAAAGGCTTTGGCGTATCACAACATTGAGCTTGCTACATTGGCTGCCTCTCATAGGATATCGGTTTTTGATGTCGCTCGACAATTTTGTTAATTCGACCGCAAGTTTCCCATATTTTGCGCGCAGTCCTCAATTTGTTAAACTAAGCCCGTAAATATTAAAATTGTATTGCATATTTAAACTAGTTTCTTGCAGTTTAGTAATTTCAGATAATTCATTGGCTTAGCCCATTATATATTGTATACATTAATTCTTTCTCCAGTTTGCAAATAATAGGGGCATTAGCTACGATTTTGACCAAAAAATGATATGCTTTCGAAATTGT
The DNA here is from genome assembly GCA_002080005.1 of Gigantidas platifrons. Lineage (NCBI taxonomy): Eukaryota > Metazoa > Mollusca > Bivalvia > Mytilida > Modiolidae > Gigantidas > Gigantidas platifrons. Next base: position 111,698 of record MJUT01013696.1, read on the forward strand.
TCAATAGCTTTAAAATGATGAAATAAAGGTTAATTTCATTTCATTTCAAACATTTTATTGAGTAAATCAAAAGGATTGGATAACAGGCTAAGCCTATACAAATCCTCTCCTATAACAAGATGAACAAATAAACAATTAAAGACAAATAATACTATTTAGTACACCATTTCTGCATTCAATAATTAATATAACCAAGTCAATGAACCATGTTAACAAATTTCAAAATAAATGTTTGGACAAAGAGAAAAAAAAAAATTAAACTGAAATGCAGTAAGGGCAACTAATGTTTATGGTAACTAATTTTACAATACTTTACAGCCAATCTAATCAATAAAGTCATCTTTATAAAATTTCAGAATATCTTGAATAGAATAGTAAAAGATTATTTGTTATGTAATTAGAAAAAAAAATAACAGAAAATTAAAGGTGTCAAAAGATTTAGGTTATATACATATTAGATTAACATAATAAAAAGAAAAAAATGTAATAAGAAAAAAAAAGATAGAGAATGATTTAATCTGGACAGATCAAAACAGGAAAAGGGAATGATATATGAGAAAAAAAAGTAAACAAAAGCAAACTAAATACAATATATAAACAAACATAACACATACACAAAAACACAATAGGAGCAGATGATACAATTATTTAAATAGTAATCTCTGAGAACAGTATATCATTTACACACCTAGTCATTCGACCGATGCAATTATGATGCAAATAAAAATAAATATTTAATAGGTAAACCTCCCTGTATTTTCAATATATCTGTATACTGTTTGTAGAATATATAAATTTTCATCTGAAGATAAGTTATCAGAGCCCTGTAAAAGTATTTCAAGATTAAGTATATCTCTATATCTTCTCAGATCTTGGAACATAATGATTCTATGTCTCATATACAGAGGACAAACATAGAAATAATGAAAACTATCCTCCACTGCATCCCCACAGGGGCATTGTGAGCTGTCAGACAAGTGAGCCCGAAACAAGTGATCATTAAGATTACTAACATTATTGCACAGTTGGCAAATAATGATATTCATCTTGCGGGGTCCTGATGAGAAATAACTTGGTGGCTGGGTAATTTCATCATTTAATTTTTTTTTAAACAAGGAAATAGAAGGGATATTTCTAATATCTTCATCAAGATTATTCCACATATTCATTACAGACGGGAAAAAACTTTTACTATATGACTGGGTATGTATCCGTGGCACATAAAGGTTAATATTTCACATTAAACAGCTTATCGAAACACTTTCCGCCTTTTGAGAACGAAAATTACCATCGATTACTTATTTGCTTGCAAGCAAATAATTTGACCTCGCTTTTTCCGTATGCAATTGATCTTACAAGTGACAGGTAAAAACGAATAATTTGTATTTTGTTGCTTATTAACTGCCAACTTGCATGGTTCTTTGTCCGTAATTAACACCGACTAAAAGCAGATTCACAAAAAATAAGAAATAAGTGCATTGTTGTACTGATTTAATTACGATTCGACAAACTCAGTAAACAATGTCGATAATTAATTAGATGGCATCCATTTCTTGATCGATCTCAAAACACGAGCAGTTGCATGTTTTATTTGCCGATGCGCGTACATTTCATAACATTTATAAGTTACAGAAACATATTTTATTAAGGCATAATCATATCTAATAGTTTTTATGGGTAACAAAAATTTACGATATGGAGATAATGGCCCTTTAAATGAAATAGTAGGGATATAATAGTTAACATCCATGAAAGTAAATATCACCAAAAATATTTAAATCGATCAAACTATATTATTATTGGGAAGAAATAAGTACATTTGTACTTCTTATTAAATGATTTAAACACGCATGATGTAGTATTCACAATTAAGTGTTAGGAGTGACGTTTATTTTAAAATAGCAACATATTTTTATATAAAAAAAAGTTGTATCCGGAAGATAGTATTCATATGTGTGATACCTTGGAGACAGACTCGTACAAAAATCCAACTTCATTTGTGGAATCTATTACCATTCTGGTAAATTGTCCCTGGATGTATACGTGACTGAATGATATACCCTGGTTTGTTAGTTGTCCATGTAGAAGACCTCTGTCTACTATCATATACAATTCAACGTGATCATTTCCTGGAACAGAAAGTAAGTATTTTAACCTCACATACATGTATATTCGGGAAGGGGGTTCTCATAACAACTATCCGCGCTATCCTCCAGCAAAGACAAGTCTGTTGAAAAATGGGAACAGAAACACGTTTTATTAAGACATCAATCATATCTGATAGTTTTTATTGGTAACAAAAATCTACGATTTGGCAGATAATGCCCCTTTAAGATAGTTTATATTATTTGCGTTGTTTTGTTAATATTGTTTTTAATTTTCCCGATCATTGCGAGTAGTACTCGATACAACATTATGTGATAAAGTTTGTCAGTGACTTGTAACAGATCGGTTGTTTTCTCCGGGTACTCCTGTTTCCTCCACCAATAAAACTGACTGGCGCGACTTTACTGAAATATTGTTGAAAGTGGCGTTAAACACCATAAACCTAACATAAACCTGATTTTTTTTTCAGATGGAAGTACATTTGGTAGATTTGTGCTCTATATAAGATACTTTTACAATGGATGGATACCAACGTCATGTTAAAACGTCGACTTTTACGAAACCAAAAATACCGAGCTTTCTTGATGCTTTTAATCGGGGTTCTGGTTTTCAAATTTTACGTCTGGTCCTACGTAGATGATGAATGCAATGTGAGTTATTTTAGACAGTTAGTTGATGGCCAATGTGTCTACATCAATACAACAATTAAAACAGAGGCAAAGTACGTCAACACAAGACTATGGAAAACTGATCTGCCAAAGCCAATATTAACTCTATTTACAACGTTCAACATAGAGATGCAGCAACGAATAGTTTATGAAAATACACTGAAAAATTGGAAACGATTAAAAAATGTTGAAACAATCTTATTTTATGGTGACGAAGAAACTAAAGACATGGGAGGGCTATTTAACTGGACTGTGTTGCCAGTTCCCAAATATGCATGTGGTACACCGGTATTACGCTCAATGTTCGAAGTTGCTCAAAGTCAAATCGATTCACATTTTTACGGATACGCTAATGCCGACTTGTTATTTTCCTCCGACTTCATGCGCACGCTGGAGCATGTTTTAAGATCGAAAGATTTTGATCAAGGACCAGTTTTTATAACTGGGAGAAGAATAGATGTAAATGTTTCTGCACTAGTGAACAAGAATATACAATCAGAGAATGAGTTTGTGATAATGGCAAAACACGGAAATTTATCTCATGATATGGCAGCAGATTATTTTATTTCAAACAAACTGTTTCTATGGAAATACATTCCCGATTTAGTGGTAGGAAGGCCTATTATTGATAATTGGCTTGTGTGGTACTCGCGTATGACAAACTCTAAGATAATAGATTCTACTTTTACAGCTTTAGCTCTGCATCAAAGAGCAAATGGATTTGTGAAAAAGGTTAACTTTTGCAATCATAAAATAGCAAAAAATGCAGGAATGCTCCCCCGGATACCTATATGGAGAGGGAGCGTTGAATGTTCTACACACTCTGCCCTAAAAATTTCAAACAATGAAATTATGTTTTTACCGAAATTTCCTTTGCTGGAAAACTGTAACTGGAGACAGATAATATACAACAAGTAGATGATTGATCTTTTACTTACCATAACAGTAGATGATCGATGCTTTAATTACCATAACAGTAGATGATTGATGCTTTACATACCATAACAGTAGATGATTGATCTTTTACTTACATAACATTGATGCTTTACTTACCATAACAGTAGATGATTGATGCTTTACTTACCATAACAGTAGATGATTGATCTTTTACTTACCATAACAGTAGATGATTTATCTTTTACTTACCATAACAGTAGATGATTGATCTTTTACTTACCATAACAGTAGATGATTGATCTTTCACTTAATATAACAGTAGATGATTGATCTTTTACCTTACCATAACAACATTTCTGTTATTAAACAAACAGCCTTATATGTGTATTTGATAAATGTGATACTTCAATATTATAGAAAGAATTATATGTTTTGTAAAAATTGATATTGTAGTCAGTAATTAAAGACTTTAAAACAATACATGTTCAATTTAAGTTGACAAATAAACGTTAGACAGCATCGAAGTGTCAATCTAGAATGGACAACCCAGGGACACGGATAACGTTGACACAAGATAGAGAACGAAGGTAAAAGAACTAAAAAAAACCTAATACTAGTATAACACAGAAAACTAAAAGTAAGACCAACACGGACCACGTCAAATACATTAAAAAACACACACAAAAAAACAAACAAAAGTGAATCCAAGTGCTCCCGAAGGCAAGCAGTTCCTGTTTCGAATAAGACATCTGCCGTGTTACTCATTGGACTCTAGTCAAATAAAAGTCCTGTAGGTGAGAGAGGGGGGAATACGTAAAAGTGAAAATATCTATTTTCATTTAGGGGTCGTCGTGGTTGTGATCGTATGGTAGTTGGATTTACAACTACCTATGCAATCAGTACATATCACCACTAACGTAGTTAGTTTGAATCCCGCCCAGGCTATACAACATTATGTGATAAAGTTTGTCAGTGACTTGAGACAGGTCGGTGGTTTTCTTCGGCCACTCCGGAATATAGAATTGAGAGAAAGATTGGGTTCTATGGGTCATCGACTGCAAATAAACAAGTATGGAGAGTTCAATAGGGACGAAAAATTTAGTCTTTAGTAAGGACCACAATGCACCTACTCTTGTGAATCTACAAACGATGTCTTTAGCGTGTAGGCAGCATACCACTCGCAAAATACGTTTCCTACTAATAATTATGATGACACTATGGTCCACGGTCAGATTTTCCGTATTATAATCTGACACCCCCACCCCCCCNCCCCAACCTTAATCGAAAGAGTTCCCCTTTCTGACACACAGGGACACACTGAGAAGCACTGTTGGTTTGAGCACTGGGAATCTTTACCATTGCAAAGTATTCGGTTGGATTTTGTAATTGCTCCGACAGACGTGTATGTAATTACAGTTCTGTATTCTCAATTCTACATCGTATAATCTGCAAACCATCTTTAAAAAAACCAAAAGTGTTTATGAAGTCTACCTTTTCTGTTTTAGAAAATCACAGTTCCTTGTGCAAAAAACTTCAAGTAAAACACGATTTGTTGGCACAACTTCCTACCACCACACTGGTTCAAAGCGCGACAACTCAATTATCTTCTTGATTTTTACAGTGCATAAATATGTTAGAAAACCATTACACGAGTATTAATTAGGAGGGTTTGACAGATTAATTCGGAAACCACGAGGTAGATTTAAATAAATAGTCACCTGTCACTTTTTGATAGCCATTTCTGATTGGTGCACGGACAAGGTACACTAACCTCGTGAATATACAAAAAATGTATATATACATGTATAATATGATGAGTCATTTATCTAATTCTCTAGATCATATTAGATATTAAATTAATAGAACGAACATCATAAAATTAAATTTTATCACATGGGCAAGATACTATTTTCTTACCTAAGTCATACCTGATTGATTTTATTGCTGTAATATGTATCTTATTTAGACTGATTAATCTGTTTCCATGTGAGTTGTCATTTCTATATAGAAAAAGGAACCATCGTGGTCATGATCGTTTGGTAATTACAACTACCTATTCAATCAGTTCCTATCGCCACTAACATTGTGAGTTCGAATCTCGTTCAGGGGAGGTGTACTCGATGCAACATTATGTCATATCATTGATTTGCGGTAGGTCGGTGGTTCTCTCCGGGTTCTCCGATTTCCTCCACCAATAAAACTGTCCTCCACGATATAACTGAAATATTGTTGAAAGTGGAGTTAAATACCATAACTCCTAATCCCGGCCCTCTATATAGAAGAGTATCTTATGAGGCAGAGGAATGGGCCCATCAGTCTATTACATTGAATTATATATAATAGTAGTACAGGACCCCCATATAGGTAAGAATTCCCCATGTTAAATGCCCATAGGGAGGAGGAGGAAATTTGTGATTAATTAGTGCATCTGGTATTATATGTTTAATTATGTTGTGCATTAATTAGAGTAGCTTATGTATAGTGGTGTATGCTATGTACTGCTGATGCATATTTTAATTGTTAATCTATATAATTGTAATTTATATTAATCACTATCGGTTTTTCGTTATTATCATGTATTTTTTATAGGTAATAGCCAAAGTAGCCACTACTTGTATTCGGTTTTTTTCCTTCTTGTTTTGGTAACAGTACATATTATTTTTTTGTTTTTTGTAATTTTTGCAGAAGTCATAAATTGTAAATATAAGGATAACATTTTAACGCATTTAAATTGATAATCCCCTTTATAGATAGTAAATGGTCGTCTGTTTGTCCCTGTTTGTAATATTTTGATAGCGACAACTAACATTACTGTCAAGATTTAAATGGTCAAGTCCAATCCTCGGGCGAAATCATTTTGAACAAATACAGTATCGGTGAATGCACATAAGATGTGTTTCTTAATTGTAAATTATAAGC
>MJUT01013696.1:122696-135698 GCA_002080005.1 Gigantidas platifrons
AATGGCCAAGAGAAAGACAGACAATACAATGGCCAAGAGAAAGACAGACAATACAATGGTCAAGAGAAAGACAGACAATAAAATGGCCAAGAGAAAGACAGACAATACAATGGTCAAGATAAAAACAGACAATAAAATGGCCAAGAGAAAGACAGACAATAAAATGACCAAGAGAAAGACAGACAATACAATGGTCAAGATAAAAACAGACAATGAAATGGCCAAGAGAAAGACAGACAATAAAATGGCCAAGAGAAAGACAGACAATAAAATGACCAAGAGAAAGACAGACAATACAATGGTCAAGAGAAAAGAGACGAAAAATACAAACAATGGTCAGCAAAGCATTTCACAGAAAACTAAAGATCGAGCAACACTAACACGACAAATAACCGGCGGTGAACTTGAGTGCTATGGAAAAGTCAGCAGTTCCTGCTCCACAAGTGGCATCTGTCATGTTATTCTTGTTACGAACTCGGTAATGAATGAGGAATTACTATAAAATATTTTAAAATTGTTAATCTGTACTAAAATGTAAAACATGTCATGTTAATTCATCAAGGTTGATATACATTAATGACGTATGTCAATTTGTCAAATACATATTTGATATTTTCAAACGATTACCATTCCCCTTGGATTGGTGTGTCTGTACATGGACGTATTGTTATGACATAAATGAATATAGCAGGCATGTGACTCGAGATGGCATGATCTGACTGGGGCCAACAGCTGAAGTCAGGTCAGGTCACCTCAAGCCACAGACGTCGGGTCCACATTTCCTGTTATTGACCTCACAAACAGTCATTAATTGTTTTATTATAATTCTTTCTCTTAGTACTGCAAGTTTATTAGAGAACCATCAATTACCAATTTTAAAGTCTATTTTGATAGAACTTGTACTGAACCAATGATCCTTGACATTCAAGGCAAGGAAGCTCTGAATGTTTGTGCTTATATGAATAATTTACCAACACACAAACAAACAAACAAATGTATTATTTGCCAATCAGTGGCGCCCTTACGAGCAGAATAATCACATAATAAATTTATATACAATGATTACAATAATTTGTGTATGATTTAAGACATGTATTAGGACAAACACAGAATTAAATGTGCGCTCGTGCGTGCGTGTGTGTGTTTTGTATGTTTTGGTCTTTGATTTATTAATATATTGATTTAAAAGTCAATTCTATATAAGTATTAAATTCAACAAACAAAAATAACGTATCTTTGAAATTCATGCGATGAAAGCGGCTATAGGTCACATCAATCACATGATCAATGATGACTACATCACAGGCCATGATATAACTGTAATATTGTTGACAGTGGCGTTAAACACCATAACCCTAACCCGTCGCACGTCACGTGATCCAAAAGAGCCAATAGGAAACACGTATTAAGCAAGGTATATTAATGAGGTATAATAAATACATTTAATGACATTTGTCAAATAAATATGTGACATGTTCAACAGATTACCATGCCACTCAGATTGGTGTGTCCTATAATGAAGTATTGTAATGACATAATAGTGCAGTGACAATCAAGGTAAAATGGAAAATTTAATTGACCGAAATACCACACGGCTGCATTGGATATTAGTTTGAAGAAAAAGACATTTTGCATGTCGTCGCATTCTAGGATGGTGCAGATTTTCTATATCCGGAGTCAAAGGTCAAATCTAAGAACGAAGACATTTTCATTTTTACATACATTATCCGAGATATCTTAACTAGCATTCACCACTGCTTAACGTACTTCATAGATATGGATGAGACAGGCATGGAAAGTGAGATTGTGGCGGTTACAAAAGTCTGACTTTAAAAACATAACTGAAATACGCGCCTAATTAAAAAAGGAGGACAAAATTCACAAATCGATATTAACGTACGTATATTTTTTACCACAAGTCATTGAAATTTCTTAGAATTATACATAGGAATAATTCAATATATGTATATCTTTTCTGGAAAGTTTGAACCAAATTAATAGAGAAACAAGGAAAAAATGAAGACAACAAGAACAAGCATCTACGAAGATTTCACACCAAAAAAATGACAAAGTCCATATCTCAATTTTAAGTATTTGAAAAGACAAAACAATGAAAATAACTAGTTTGTTACTACATATCATGTATATTAAAGATTTGCAAGATAAATGTGATTAAAATGTATAGGAATAAATGAGAAAAAATAACGTGAAATCTTACAACACGCAACCCCCTTTTTTGCAGACAATGCATTGGACAGTTGAAATAGATTGTGGGTTTAGAAGTGAAACAACCATTTACGTAACGAAAAATGAAGTGCAATATAGAATAAGTATCTCAAGCAACTTCAAAAACTGTCTCACTTCAGTGTAGGAAACACAAATACCAAATGCATGAAGGGTTACAATTAAATGTTTAGATCCGTACCCATGGTAAAGTTGTAGGGCCAATCCCAAATTAAATGGAATGAAGTTGTATTTGTGCAACGATATTATCATTTCGGCTACAGCAATACATTTCCTAGCTTTATCGTGTGACAACGCGTTGTATAGTCACTTTCAATATGAAAACAATTGTCATCAACCAACCTTGAAAGGAAGGTCATAAGAGAAGGCGGAATGAATTGTAATGATCTATGATGAGAAAGATCAGATGGAGAAGGATAGAAATCTTTGGAAATTTCGACTGCGTGTAAAGAGCCATGTCATACCTTCGCAGCATCATGAAGAATCTGATCTTCCTGCATATCAAGGACATCTACGAAAGAAGCTTCTACCTCTGAAATTTTGAGGTCTGCTTTCAACTTACTTGCGACACGAATAGCGTCAGCAACTGATATCGAACTACTGAAAACTGTATTTGATTGACCTTGTCCCTTTTGACTTTCGATCACAATAGTATCGCCGTAATGATTTTGAAGCCTTGACTGTAATTTGGCAGTAGAATACTTTGTCGATAAACCCTCTGGAAGCAAGGAACACAAATTGTCTAACAAGGAAGACGTAGTAAACGCTTTCTTGTTCTCAAAAAAGTCATGGTGCAAAATGTCTAATATTTTCTTGAAAGCAATATCATGTTCCGACTCATTTTTAATTGTAGAGTCATTATCAGCACTATGTTCTTTTTTCCACTTAAACAAATAATTTGTAATGCATGTCGAATGATACTGCGCTTTTTCCTGGACATAGTCAACGGTCAAGAGGCTCAACAAATCATAATCAAACTTATGCCTCTTGCGGCATTTAAATCTATTTGATGCCTTCACTACTTTCAATGCGCTTAAGTTTTCTATCTTTCTTGATAGCCTTTTGTCTACAAAAAATACAATGGTCCCAGTTTATTTGTGGCAAGGTTTTAGAACGCGTCTTCATAGTAGACACTGAAGCGTCATTACTAGTGTTGCTACATTCTGGAGCATCGCTGACAAACCGTTGTAAATTTCTTTTACTTGTATAGGCTTTATAACAAGACCTATGATACTTTATTTCATTTAAAGGAACCAAGCTCAAAGAATTAAATTCGTCATACAGGCGACGATAAACATCATCTTGTCGCTTGTTGATCGCATCAAACAGAGTATCTCTTCCCTTCTCTGTAGCGCATGCCAAACTGTCGGGTGTGTTTATTTGACAAATGACACATAATTCCCAAGTGCTTGTGTTTCGACATTTTTTCGGCAAAGAGTGGGTAAATTTAACGGGACTGCACATTTTCCGGATTAAAAAGTATTCCGACTTGGTCAGTGTATTAGTTGTGCCTTATAGGAGCTTATTTTCAACAACTGATATTCTGCTTTAAATAACTCCTACACTAAAACCATTACAATAAAATGAGATATTAAACTGTATTCTTGTAATAAGCACATAAATTATTTCATTGAGAGACAAGTTAATTTCATAGTAATTTCATTTTAAACGACACGCATTGCACTCAATGTAATCAGGGGTGTGTTAGACAGGGGAGCGACATCATGCTCAGTACGTATCAAATTTACAGAATGCTAGTAAAGTTTAAAAAAAAGATGATAAACGTTTAATTTCAAGTTTTGATTGACTTTAACACACATAATATTACAAATAAAATTTCAATTCATAGCGAATTATATTTTCATCGTGAATAGCGTGGAACAATTTTAAATGGAATTGAAAGGTGGTGGAAGGTCACTAAAATTGACCCTCAGAGAATAATCTTAATTCTAACTGCTAATTTTCTGTTCTTTATTTACCTTGTTATTTCAAATGAAAGATACGATATAGTAGTCTCAATTTAATCAGAAAAGAGTTTTCATTTTTGTCAAATATTAAAAAAAACAGTATCGCAAAGTAGACATACTTAGAAATGTGAAAATGCGATTACCCCCAAATGTCACGCTCTCCTAAAAAACTGCACCATGAGAAAACGCGACGACAGGGCTAAAATGGTACTTTGATGTATACTCTTTCATCTGGGAAAATTTCAGCCGTGTGGTATTCCGGTACATTAAACTCGAAAAATAAGCGTCTTTTCTCGATTCATCACTGTACTATAAATGGATATAACAACAACTATATACAATACATACAAACTGCAGAGAGGTTACGAAGGTCCAAGGACATATTTTCATTAGTTCTGAACCTTAAATTACAAAATGTATTTTTTTTAATAGTTATAAATTAGCATACAATCTTGATGAGAAAATTGCATTCTAACAGAATGATGGTCATCTCCAATTTGCAAGAAATTTCAAATATAAAAAATTCCGAAGCATGTCGCTTCTTTATTATCTGTAAAATGTCAACGAATAGTTGTTCAAATCCTTTATTTTCGGTGCCCATTGCAAATTCAAACCATAAACTTAGAACAAAGTTTAAAATGGAACTCTAAAGGAAAATGTAACAAAAAATGTTTTTTGTCATATGGCCAACGTAGATACAAATACCTTGTGCTAGGAAGAGACAGATCTTATTTTGTAAAACACCACTCTGATTCTACCAAAAAGTTCTCTGAAACTGATGTCTTCAACATGCTCGAGTTTTTGATTGACAACATATTTGTTATGTTTGGTGGACGTGTTTTTCAACAGACAGTCGGCATACCTATGGGTGCAAACTTTGCTCTCCTTCTCGCCGACTTGTTCCTTTATTCGTATGAGGCATACAGGGGCTTCTCAAGAAAAACGAAAAGAAGCTAGCCCGATCCTTTAATTTCACATTCTGCTATATAGATGATCGCATCTATCCCATTGAGCTTGAAATAAATGATACCACAGATACAGATAGCTCTGCTTCATACCTTGACCTACACCTCGAAATCGACATAGAGGTTAAGAGCGAAATTACAAAAAAGATGATTTCAATTTTCCCATTGTGAACTTTCCATTTATATGTAGCAACATTCCAGCAGCACCTGCATATGGAGTATATATCTCTCAGATGATACGATATTCCAGAGCTTGTGGTTCCTATCAGAATTTCCTTGATAGAGGGTTACTGCTAACAAGGAAGCTACTGAACCAATGGTTCCTTTTAGGTAAAGTTGAAGTCATCACTTCGACAAATTTTACGGTCGCCACCATGACTGTTGTCCGTTATGGAATGTCTGTGTCACAAATGACCACAGATATGTTCCACTTGTCGTAAACACTTCCCGGTCCTTTCCTCATTCACGACTTATTACCGGGTCTGTAACTAGATCAACACGACGGGTGTCACTAGTGGAGCAGAAACTGCTTACCCTTCTGGAGCACCTGAGTTCACCCCCGCTTTTTAGTGGGGTTCGTGTTACTCGATCTCTAGTTTTATATGTATGTTTTGTAGATCGTTGTTTGTCCTTTTGGCCATTGTGTTGTCTGTTCGTCTTCGATATACGGATTCTCATTGCCCCTTCGGTATCTTCAAACTCTCTTTAAAAGAGCAGTTCACTTGACCATATACATAAGAAGACATTCTACATTCTCCATGAAAGAATATAATATATAATAATATATAACTGATCATAACCCACCACAATGGCGGTGCTGGCTAGAAATGGCAAGATTGAATGAGAGCCCATGACAACATGTTAATTCACCCATTTATCAAACACCAAAACCAATGAAAAGATTATAAATGTACAAATATAACCAGTTTAACTCCGCCACTATTTATTGAAGGGCCTGTACCAACAGTTAAGAGAATNACAATCTCATTAAACCAAATATACATAATACACAACGTATACCGGACACAGAAAAACAGACAAAAATAAAACGTGGGGGGTTTCTATAAATAAATATTGCTCTCCTGTAGCTACATTACACAAAATAGTATTCAAATGTAAAATAGTCACAAAAGGAAATAAATTGACAAGGTGTGGATGAAGAAAAACTAGCCTTTCTATTGGATATTGTCAAAACATAGTTACATCCTCAAGAAGGAAGTACACATCTATATACTGTAATTATCATTCAGTCTGCTTAATCAGCCATAAAAAAAAAGAGAGTAAACTTTAAAATTAACGGAGAATGAATTTAATAATACGATTTCAAGTTACCTGAATACGGATCTAGTTATCTGATGACCCGGAGGTACATAGTGGACAACAATAGTAATAATACAGTACTTTACTCCTACAAATAGGTCAACATGCAATATAAAATATACAGTACTTTACTCCTACAGATAGGTCAACATGCAATATAAAATATACAGTACTTTACTCCTACAGATAGGTCAACATGCAATATAAAATATGTCATTTTATGTGTCTTGAAATAAACACGTAGATATCACATTTAGTGGGCACGACGTGTTCCCGGAATAACTTTCATCAGATCCGCTCAATATCGAGATATTGGAAAACCAAATCATTTAAAAGTGTTTGGGAGCAATAAACCAAAATCGGCTAAGGTCACCTATACATGACACTTGTAAAATCTTTACTTCTTTGAAAATCATATTTGATAACGCTACTTTAGTGTTTATTAAAAAATACCCCAGTATAATTTTGCTATTGAATTTTGGAACTGTTCAGAAAGTGTGGTATTTTTTGTTTTTCTATTGGGTTTTGGAACTGTTCAGAAAGTGTGGTATTTTTTTTTTTCATTTAATTATGTATCACACAAGTTTTATCTTGCTACAGACTACAGAACCAGAAGCTATATTGTACTTATTTTTTGTATTGTATATATATATATATATTTTTTTATATCTGTTATCTATATAACATTTTATGACACATTATTTTACATTAATTAGACTGTGATTTTTATTTAAAGACTTCAGTAATGGTTTACAGTAATCTTGCTATTAGTTGTTTAACAACGAACAAAAACTTCTTTCCTGTTGTACGCATCATCATTTCTTTGAAAATGTGGTGTCTTTTGAACTGAAGAAAAGCCCTCCACCCTTCTATGACTTTTTTTGGTCGGTTTGTCATCTCCATATCTAAAGATGAGTCAAGTATTACGACAGCCTAGACGCTGATAACTAAGACCACCACCCTGTTGTCCCAAATCTCAATGTTCATGAGTTTTAGATTTGACAGAAAGATAGGTCATGTTTGTTGTGAAAGGTTCTCCTGTCGACCATTGCTGAGTATTTTCAGTGGGCACTACCACAACAGGACTGTCATGTAAGGACATTTGACAATTATTTTTATATGAGAACTATCTTCTTAATGGACTCACAATATAGATACAGTACCGAGAATGCATTTTGTCAAAGAAACGAAATTTAACTGTCATTAAGCAATGGTTTATAAATCCGGTGTATAAATTAACTTTTTGATATGAAAATAACGAAATTAATTGAGAAAAAAAGGAGAGTACGATTATATTAAGGGGACTTCGTGGCCGTGATCGTAAGGCAGTTGGATTTACGACTACCTATGCAATCAGTGTATGTCACCACTGAAATTGTAAGTTCGAATTCCGCTCATGGCGAGATGTACTCGACGCAACATTATGTGTTAAAGTTTGTCAGTGACTTGGGTGGTTTTCTCCGGGTACTCCGGTTTTCTCCACCAATGAAAACTGACCGCCTTGATATAGCTGCAATATTGTTGAAAGTGGCGTTAAACGTCATAACCATAACCCAACATATATTACGAACATAGACATTGATATGTTAAAGTTGACATACGTCAAAATATAAAATCAGGATAGTTTGTAAGCAAAATAGGGATTGCATAAAATTGTCATTAACATTCATTCATTGTGTATCAGATGTATTGTTGATGAGCTGGTCTTGTTGTTTCACAGTTTAATTGTTGATTGTATAGATAGCTAAATATATTAATATATATCTTTATTTTTTATTTTTTTATTTTTTTGCCTTATAATAAGAGTATAATACCAGTGCAAGTGTCCATATATCGATTGCAATGTTTGGTTGCTAAATATATAATTTTATATTATTTTATTTTATTTATTGTGTTTAACACCACTTTCAGCAATATTTCAGCTATATCATGGCTACCAGTTTTAGTGGTGGAGGAAACCGGAGTACCACCGACCATGGACAATCAACTGGTAAACTTTATCACTTGCGCCTGGGAGTTTAGGGCACCCTTTTCTTGTAATTTACAAAGCCGGGCGCGAATCCACGCCATATAGTGATAGGCTTGTATGAGTTGTTAGGTAATCAAACTGCCTAACTCACTGAGCCACCTTGCTGAATATATGACAGTAACACAATAGCAGCAATATGATAGAAGGGAACATCGTAATTGCAGGAACCCCATAAGGCATAATGCCAACCTTATGTTGCATCTCTAGCTGGCATGTTATTTACAGTAGAACAACATAATTAAATAATACAAACCCAGAAGAGTATATCTGGTAGTTCTTTCGTGTACATGATAACTAACTTTATAGTATTGTCCCCATACCAAATTAAAACTTTCTGATATCTGCTGTGGCAGTACTAATTATTTCACTGGACATAATAAACTATGTTGTTCCGTTACGCTCAAAGTATTATTACAGATATTGTATAAAAAAAATGAAAAAAGGCAACGACATATATTTAAAAGGAATGCATCAACCGATAACAAACAGTCATGTTTCTAGTTGAACCATCCGAATCTCTGATTCTATTTTTTATTTTTTTTTTTAATATTGAGTACATTCGTTTTGTCTAATCTTTATTACATTCTATATGCCAATGATGTGGATTTGTCCATCATTATATCAGATTGTCATTTTTATACCGTTCTTTGTCGTTGGAAAAACACAATGTCCAAATAAACCACTTGTTCTTTTAAAAAAAATAAAATTCAATTTGACAATAATAAGCAAAATTTGCGGATTTAGTGTTGCTACTATATTTTTAATTTACTTAGTTGTTTTTGTCGATTACATGGGAAATAAGAAAGATTTTATTGAATGTTATTTATCACCATTTTTCTCCTTGTTGTCTCCATAACAAACAGATGCTTATACCTACAAACACAACATCTCCAGTATCTGTTTAAAACACATACGATATATATAGACCTAATGCTCTGTTGCACGTGATTTAACACTTTGATGTAATTATAAGTATATACGAGAAAGTATTCACTAAAACTGACACAAAAATGTTATTAGATATTTTTTCAAATAATTTCCCTCGTTACCTATTATGAAAGTAACATTACTATTTCATGGATGGACGAATAATGTATTTGTATATACACGTATCAAATAAATCTTCCTATCCGGGCTATCAAAATAGATATTTACATATCTGTGACGTATTACAAAATGTAAGGAATATCATTGGTCAATGATAGATGTGGTTTTAACCAATAATTTAAGCAATTTATTATTTTCAAAATAATTATTGTAAGCAGTTTCCTTGACATCACCACTAAGAAGATGTATAAATTGGACAGCGAAATGTTTTGTGAGACAAACAACGAACACTTGAAATATGGGGTAAGTTGGTAATTAAAATTAATGTGTAAATATTAAACATATCTAAAAGTGAAAAAAAAAAATTATATATTGTAATAAGGTTTAATATTTTTAATAATTGAAAATTTTTTTTTTTGAACATTTAGAAGCATTCTAAAGTTTATTAAAAGAATTGAGTTTGTTTCAAATGTCAATTCGATGTGCCAGTAAAAAAAAGTTATTGTACTGACAGTTTAACTTCTTCGTGGTTTGTAATAATCTATTGGTAACGGGTTTGATTTGGTTACTTTCGAATAAAACCGTTTCGATTTTATTATGAAAGTGTCATCAATTATCTTACATTTCGAATTGGTAAACAATCTCGAGGAATATTAAAATATATTATATTCATATTTCATAAATGCAATGGACGCTAAACCTATAAAATATCTACATGACAAAAATGTCGTGAAGTATAAAATGAAAATGGGCGAAAAGTACACGAGTTCCATCATTGATAGCATTGGGTAGGTGCCATGATTTGATAACACTTAAGGTAGTTACTTCAGAAATAGCCCAAATGTTCTTAAACTTAAAAATATGATGACCGTAACGAACAAATCAGATCATATAATTACCCAAAGGGACCCAAAGGTACCCAAAGGTACCCTATAGCTTCCCAAAGGGCGCATATAAGTATTCAAAAATAACAATTTTAATGTCAAATAAACCCTGTACCGGTAAATTATATAATTTAGTCATAATTTTAGATGGTGTATCACATGGTGTTTTTACGAAATTATATGACAGTATGGTAAGCTCTATTGTTGAGTATGGTGCAAGTATCTGGGGAACCAGAAATTACTCTTGCATCAATGCAATAAAAAAAAATAGAGCATGCCGTTTTTTTCTGGAGGTAGGCAAATACACACCTAACAATGCTGTTTCAGGTGATATGGGCTGGGAACCTATTTTTAACAAACAGTGGAAAGCTGTAATTAATGTATGGTATAGATTAAACAATATGAGTTTGGAGCGACTGAATAGAAAAGTGTTTGTTTGGGCTGACTGTATTAGTATAAGTAATAAAATGTGTACAAAATTGGAATTTTAAAATAAAGTAAACCTTCTGTGAGCTTAATGTTGGTCATTTTGGTGATATTGTTGATTCTTTGGATACACGTTTTGTTGTTAATACCGTTTTAACTAAAATGTTATTGTACATGTAAGTAAGTAAAATGAGGACGAAGCTCATGTTTTATTACGGTGTCCCCTTTATAGTACTTTTAGAGATCATTTATTTAGTACTTTTAATGGAATTTTTTTTATCTTTTAATGATAATCAGAAACTAGTGTTTTTATTCTCAGATTTTAATATGATAAGGATATGCGCCAAAACCTGTAATTTAATTTTAAATGAAAGAAGAAATGTTTTATATTGTAAATAATGTTGATTTTGTATATATATGTATGTAATATATTGATATAAGATTATTTTATATATTTGTGCTATAGATACTGTTTTAATTATAGTCTCTTATAATTCTGTAAAGAATTGCTCTCTAACTTATTGTTGTATGATTGTTTTATTTGTGTATTATGACCTGTAATTGAGAGATGAGACTTAAATAAAATATTGAAGTGAATTGAATTGAATTGAATACAATGGGAAAGACGGGCGAAGGACGATGAACAGCGGGTGAACAAGGAGATATAAATTATCAAGTAAAATCATTATAACCAATTAATGTCTTGGAATTCTGTTCAAGACAAGACAAGACAAGATCTTTATTCTCATAAACCATAACAGAACAATGGTACAGAGAAAATAAAATAAATAAAAAAAAATATAGAATATTGCATAATAAATAAACTTGATTAACCAACTCATTAATTAGAATGAAGTGAAATAATATTTTTTAAAACTGACAAATATATATATATACAAATGTATATATTTGCACTTAATTTTAATCCATTTTAATTTTGACTAAAAAATACGTAAGTCAAATCGTATATTCATTGAAATTTTTTTTATTTGTTCTGTTTTACTATTTCTTGCTTTTCAAAATATACCAACGTTAGGCGCAATGTTGGAGACACTTGACGTAACACATATTTAACGTTTGAAATAGCTACTTTGTGTCTCTGTAGTTCTTCATATGGGCCGCTCCATATAAGCTTTGATCATTGTTCTGTTTCTTTTAAGAAAATATAAATATCAATAACAAAGAAATCTGCATAGCCAATGAAATAAATTAGAATTGATTTTAAGTATATTTCAATTTGGAACACACATACAAAGAACTGGTCAGAACTATTGAACTACTCTAATGTAAAACTGCATTTTATACTTTTTTCATTGATATATTTACTACTTTAAAGTTTTAATATCATTACTTTAGGCAAATATTTGCTAAAATATCCTATCCAAAATCAAGGTAAACAAAATTTTCCGGCGCTAAAACGTCCTATTAAAAATGCGAATAAATAGAAATTGTCGGCGCTAAAATGACCTTATGTCTTATTTTGTCTTCGCTATGCCCACATTGTTATGGTTAGCTGTTCTTTTTTTTTTCGAAAGAAAAACTAGTAACTCAATTTGGTGAAAGCGGGTTCATAATGAAAATAAAATATTAGTGGAACTTATTTGAGTTTAATAATGATAAGTAAATAAAAAGTAAAACCTGAAGACCTTTCTTTATTGATCAAAATTAATTTATCATTCTTTTATTTTCATTTCTCTATTTTATATATATATATCGTCACCCTTGTACCGCTTCAATTTGATCTTTTATAGAATCTTAATTTAATCTTTTCGATACCTAATTTAACTTTATGTAGTGGAGAATACACTCCAACTGTAGATTCTGTCACATAATACATTTCTATCTGCAACAGTCTTTTCATTTTATATTTTTACCTTTTTAATGTTCAGAAAGCTAAATAAGCCACAATTAACAAAAAATAGACAACAAAATTGTATCGGCACCCGTGCTTTTGGTTCTCGTTTATTTAAGAAATGAATGCATTCTTTTGAAGTTTCATTGGGGTATGAAAGCGTTGACCGAAGTACATTTTCAATGAAGCGCGGAAGCGCTTCATGTTGAAAATGCAGTTCGATCAACGCTTTCATACCCAATGAAACTTCAAAGAATTCATTCAATTC
>MJUT01013696.1:164340-174894 GCA_002080005.1 Gigantidas platifrons
ACTTGGAATTCCCGATGAAACAGTAAAGTTGTGGGGACGCTGGAGTTCAAATGCATATACTAGGTACATTAGGATACCACCAATGGCATAAATTGTTTGGCGTAGCAAGGTTTTTCCAATTTAGAACATATGTTATATTTCACAAATGACAAGAAGTCATGCTCCTTATTGTTATACAATTTTAACGGGCTATCAAAGTATAAAAACTTTCGCAATTATTTACTGAATGTCAGATTAGTGTTGATATCTGTTTCCTTTTAATTTGATAACTGAATAGGTTTACTCATTATAACTGTCATATAAATTAGATATCATCTGTAGAGGTGCAGTTGAATAATGACGATTAATTAAGTAGGCAGATAACGCTCACAAATTTTATTGTTTTACACTACACATTACTGATATTTTAGGTCGTCGTAAGATAATATGGATATTTGGTTCATCAATTGTCAGATGGGCAAGTCGTTTCACATGTCAAAGAGCAGGGGGTTCCTCTCTAGGGCTACAAAGAAATAGAGTACACATTAAATGGTTCGGGATTTCAGGTATGGTGTGGGCGGACTTGGACACAGCTTTGCAAGACCACATCAAAATTGGTCCACCTCCAAATATCATTATTATTCACCTGGGAGCTAACGACTTAACTTCAGTTAAAGCAAAAGAACTTATAATAAATATAGAATGTTCGATTTTGAGGTTGAAGACTTTACTTCCGTTAACCTTCTTGTTCTGGTCGGATATGCTTCAACGTTTGTATTGGCATGGCGCTAAATCTACGGTAAAAATTGAAAAAGCCCGTAAGAGGGTGAATGCTGTTGCAAGAAGTATTTTCCTGCGTGAAGGTGGAGGTTACATTCGACATCCATCAATTTCAATCAGGGAATTGTCTCTCTACAGGAAAGATGGGGTTCATTTATCAACAACGGGAAACGCCACATTTGTTAACGATATGCAGGGGGGGCTTGAAAATTTTATATTTAGGAATAACAAAACTTTCCCGTAGGCTAATTTTGATGGGGCGACCAGTTATAGAACTGTTCATTTGGCGAGATCCTGGGAGACACAGTAAGTTCTAAGAGGGATGCCTGGCCCGGGTTTTGTTAGGTTTCACCTACGGTACTGTCAAAAACTGATCAAAGGGGGAAGACATTTACTTTAGTTATCAATTCTGCAAAAGCGCAGCTAATCTGCCTAGTGAGAGCTACCGGTATGCAAAAATATTTATTAATGCGCCCTACATACTTATGTGATCAGCTTTTTATTCATTACGATGGAACGAGGCTATCACGATATCAGTTTTCCAGTTTGTTAAAGAAAACATTAAAATTTTGCGAAGTTAAGTCAGGATGTTACAATTCACATAGTTTTCGTATAGGAATGGCCAGTGAGTGCATTAGACTTGGAATTCCCGATGAAACAGTAAAGTTGTGGGGACGCTGGAGTTCAAATGCATATACTAGGTACATTAGGATACCACCAATGGCATAAATTGTTTGGCGTAGCAAGGTTTTTCCAATTTAGAACATATGTTATATTTCACAAATGACAAGAAGTCATGCTCCTTATTGTTATACAATTTTAACGGGCTATCAAAGTATAAAAACTTTCGCAATTATTTACTGAATGTCAGATTAGTGTTGATATCTGTTTCCGTTTAATTTGATAACTGATTAGGTTTACTCATTATAACTGTTATATAAATTAGATATCATCTGTAGAGGTGCAGTTGAATAATGACGATTAATTAAGTAGGCAGATAACGCTCACAAATTTTATTGTTTTACACTACACATTACTGATATTTTAGGTCGTCGTAAGATAATATGGATATTTGGTTCATCAATTGTCAGATGGGCAAGTCGTTTCACATGTCAAAGAGCAGGGGGTTCCTCTCTAGGGCTACAAAGAAATAGAGTACACATTAAATGGATCGGGATTTCAGGTATGGTGTGGGCGGACTTGGACACAGCTTTGCAAGACCACATCAAAATTGGTCCACCTCCAAATATCATTATTATTCACCTGGGAGCTAACGACTTAACTTCAGTTAAAGCAAAAGAACTTATACTAAATATAGAATGCTCGATTTTGAGGTTGAAGACTTTACTTCCGTTAACCTTCCTGTTCTGGTCGGATATGTTTCAACGTTTGTATTGGCATGGCGCTAAATCTACGGTAAAAATTGAAAAAGCCCGTAAGAGGGTGAATGCTGTTGCAAGAAGTATTTTCCTGCGTGAAGGTGGAAGTTACATTCGACACCCATCAATTTCAATCAGGGAATTGTCTATCTACTGGAAAGATGGGGTTCATTTATCAACAACGGGAAACGCCATATTTGTTAACGATATGCAGGGGGGGCTTGCAAATTTTATATTTAGGAATAACAAAACTTTCCCGTAGGCTAATTTTGATGGGGCGACCAGTTATAGAACTGTTCGTTTGGCGAGATCCTGGGAGACACAGTAAGGTCTAAGAGGCATGCCTGACCCGGGTTCTGTTAGGTTTCACCTACGGTACTGTCAAAAACTGATCAAAGGGGAAGACATTTACTTTAGTTATCAATTCTGCAAAAGCGCAGCTAATCTGCCCAGTGAGAGCTATGCAAAAATATTTATTAATGCGCCCTACATACTTATGTGATCAGCTTTTTATTCATTACGATGGAACGAGGCTATCACGATATCAGTTTTCCAGTGTGTTAAAGAAAACATTAAAATTTTGCGAAGTTAAGTCAGGATGTTACAAGTCACATAGTTTTCGTATAGGAATGGCCAGTGAGTGCATTAGACTTGGAATTCCCGATGAAACAGTAAAGTTGTGGGGACGCTGGAGTTCAAATGCATATACTAGGTACATTAGGATACCACCAATAGCATAAATTGTTTGGCGTAGCAAGGTTTTTCCAATTTAGAACATATGTTATATTTCACAAATGACAAGAAGTCATGCTCCTTATTGTTATACAATTTTAACGGGCTATCAAAGTATAAAAACTTTCGCAATTATTTACTGAATGTCAGATTAGTGTTGATATCTGTTTCCTTTTAATTTGATAACTGAATAGGTTTACTCATTATAACTGTCATATCAATTAGATATCCTCTGTAGAGGTGCAGTTGAATAATGACGATTAATTAAGTAGGCAGATAACGCTCACAAATTGTATTGTTTTACACTACACATTACTGATATTTTAGGTCGTCGTAAGATAATATGGATATTTGGTTCATCAATTGTCAGATGGGCAAGTCGTTTCACATGTCAAAGGGCAGGGGGTTCCTCTCTAGGGCTACAAAGAAATAGAGTACACATTAAATGGATCGGGATTTCAGGTATGGTGTGGGCGGACTTGGACACAGCTTTGCAAGACCACATCAAAATTGGTCCACCTCCAAATATCATTATTATTCACCTGGGAGCTAACGACTTAACTTCAGTTAAAGCAAAAGAACTTATACTAAATATAGAATGTTCGATTTTGAGGTTGAAGACTTTACTTCCGTTAACCTTACTGTTTGGTCGGATATGCTTCAACGTTTGTATTGGCATGGCGCTAAATCTACGGTAAAAATTGAAAAAGCCCGTAAGAGGGTGAATGCTGTTGCAAGAAGTATTTTCCTGCGTGAAGGTGGAAGTTACATTCGACACCCATCAATTTCAATCAGGGAATTATCTCTCTACAGGAAAGATGGGGTTCATTTATCAACAACGGGAAACGCCATATTTGTTAACGATATGCAGGGGGGGGCTTGCAAATATTATATTTAGGAATAACAAAACTTTCCCGTAGGCTAATTTTGATGGGGCGACCAGTTATAGAACTGTTCGTTTGGCGAGATCCTGGGAGACACAGTAAGGTCTAAGAGGCATGCCTGACCCGGGTTTTGTTAGGTTTCACCTACGGTACCGTCAAAAACTGTTCAAAGGGGAAGACATTTACTTTAGTTATCAATTCTGCAAAAGCGCAGCTAATCTTCCCAGTGAGAGCTATGCAAAAATATGTATTAATGCGCCCTACATACTTATGTGATCAGCTTTTTATTCATTACGATGGAACGAGGCTATCACGATATCAGTTTTCCAGTTTGTTAAAGAAAACATTAAAATTTTGCGAAGTTAAGTCAGGATGTTACAAGTCACATAGTTTTCGTATAGGAATGGCCAGTGAGTGCATTAGACTTGGAATTCCCGATGAAACAGTAAAGTTGTGGGGACGCTGGAGTTCAATGCATATACTAGGTACATTAGGATACCACCAATGGCATAAATTGTTTGGCGTAGCAAGGTTTTTCCAATTTAGAACATATGTTATATTTCACAAATGACAAGAAGTCATGCTCCTTATTGTTATACAATTTTAACGGGCTATCAAAGTATAAAAACTTTAGCAATTATTTACTGAATATCAGATTAGTGTTGATATCTGTTTCCTTTTAATTTGATAACTGAATAGGTTTACTCATTATAACTGTTATATAAATTAGATATCATCTGTAGAGGTGCAGTTGAATAATGACGATTAATTAAGTAGGCAGATAACGCTCACAAATTTTATTGTTTTACACTACACATTACTGATATTTTAGGTCGTCGTAAGATAATATGGATATTTGGTTCATCAATTGTCAGATGAGCAAGTCTTTTCACATGTCAAAGAGCAGGGGGTTCCTCTCTAGGGCTACAAAGAAATAGAGTACACATTAAATGGATCGGGATTTCAGGTATGGTGTGGGCGGACTTGGACACAGCTTTGCAAGACCACATCAAAATTGGTCCACCTCCAAATATCATTATTATTCACCTGGGAGCTAACGACTTAACTTCAGTTAAAGCAAAAGAACTTATACTAAATATAGAATGTTCGATTTTGAGGTTGAAGACTTTACTTCCGTTAACCTTCCTGTTCTGGTCGGATATGCTTCAACGTTTGTATTGGCATGGCGCTAAATCTACGGTAAAAATTGAAAAAGCCCGTAAGAGGGTGAATGCTGTTGCAAGAAGTATTTTCCTGCGTGAAGGTGGAGGTTACATTCGACACCCATAAATTTCAATCAGGGAATTGTCTCTCTACAGGAAAGATGGGGTTCATTTATCAACAACGGGAAACGCCATATTTGTTAACGATATGCAGGGGGGGCTTGAAAATTTTATATTTAGGAATAACAAAACTTTCCCGTAGGCTAATTTTGATGGGGCGACCAGTTATAGAACTGTTCATTTGGCGAGATCCTGGGAGACACAGTAAGGTCTAAGAGGCATGCCTGGCCCGGGTTTTGTTAGGTTTCACCTACGGTACCGTAGGGGGACAGGAAAGGAATATTTTTATTTTGAGATTCACTCATGATAGGCACCGAAGGAATCCACTCTACAATCGGTACCGATTGGGAGTTGTCCTGTATGAAAACCGAGAGGACAGGTCTTAAATAGGGCGTATCAGGCAATACCTTCATGGATTCATTTCCTACTCCGTGGGTTTCCTGGAGGGGTGGTCACTTCCGTTACCGGAGGGGCACTGGCTTGCCCAGTATATTTGGCGGTCAGTTAGTCTCCCAGGGTCTTGGCAAAATTAAGCTGTGGCCATTTTCTTTCCACTTTGTCATTTAGATAATGAAACTGGATTGTACATGTATGTAAATAAATATATTGTTAATATAAAATATTATAATCATATATAGTTGTTTGTTGTGTGAGAGCTACCAAATGCCTAAAGTCACTATCTTGCAATTAAAAGTTATTCGAAGTTTGCCAACAATAGAAGCAGCACGATAAACCTTAATTTTATGTAATATATTTATATATATTATAGATATTTTTTATCTAGAAAATAACAAGTATATTTTTCTTTTGTAGATAGGTTTCTTATGATTATGACTGATGTATGATGTATAACATGTATGTGATGCCTATGTTCGGGACATTTGTTTTAAAAAATGTGTATTTAGTCTCTGATTAAAGGCTGCTACACTTGTAGGCACACTTATCCTATAAATATATATATATGTGTGTTGAATTTTATTTTATAAATAATTTATATTAGTTTGAGCTTGGCGAATTAGAATATCAATACAAATACCTTGTGCTAGGAAGAGACAGATCTTATTTTGTAAAACACCACTCTGATTCTACCAAAAAGTTCTCTGAAACTGATGTCTTCAACATGCTCGAGTTTTTGATTGACAACATATTTGTTATGTTTGGTGGACGTATTTTTCAACAGACAGTCGGCATACCTATGGGTGCAAACTGTGCTCCCCTTCTCGCCGACTTGTTCCTTTATTCGTATGAGGCATACAGGGACTTCTCAAGAAAAACGAAAAGAAGCTAGCCCGATCCTTTAATTTCACATTCCGCTATATAGATGATCGCATCTATCCCATTGAGCTTGAAATAAATTATACCACAGATACAGATAGGTCTGCTTCATACCTTGATCTACACCTCGAAATCGTCATAGAGGTTAAGAACGAAATTTTATGACAAAAGAGATGATTTCAATTTTCCCATTGTGAACTTTCCATTTATATGTACAGTTGTAACAACATTCCAGCAGCACCTGCATATGGAGTATATATCTCTCAGAAGATACGATATTCCAGAGCTTGTGGTTCCTATCAGAATTTCCTTGATAGAGGGTTGCTGCTAACAAGGAAGCTACTGAACCAATGGTTCCTTTTTGGTAAAGTTGAAGTCGTCACTTCGAAAATTTTACGGTCGCCACCATGACTTGGTTGACCGTTATCGAATACCTGTGTCAAAAATGACCACAGATATGTTCCGCTTGTCGTAAACACTTCCCGGTCCTTTCATCATTCACAACTTATTACCGGGTTTGTAACTAGATTAACACGACGGGTGTCACTAGTGGAGCAGAAACTGCTTACCCTTCTGGAGCACCTGAGTTCACCCCCGCTTTTTAGTGGGGTTCGTGTTACTCGATCTCTAGTTTTATATGTATGTTTTGTAGATCGTTCTTTGTCCTTTTGGCCATTGTGTTATCTGTTCGTCTTCGATATACGGATTCTGATTACCCCTTCGGTATCTTCAAACTCTCTTTAAAAGAGCAGTTCACTTGACCATATACATAAGAAGACATTCTACATTCTCCATGAAAGAATATAATATATAATAATATATAACTGATCATAACCCACCACAATGGCGGTGCTGGCTAGAAATGGCAAGATTGAATGAGAGCTCATGACAACATGTTAATTCACCCATTTATCAAACACCAAAACCAATGAAAAGATTATAAATGTACAAATATAACCAGTTTAACTCCGCCACTATTTATTGAAGGGCCTGTACCAACAGTTAAGAGAATGACCTATCATTTATATGTGTATTAGGAGTATCGAATTTGCNTATTACCCGTCCCTTATTTGAATCTCTGTACAATCTCATTGAACCAAATATACATAATACACAACGCATACCGGACACAGAAAAACAGACAAAAATAAAACGTGGGGGGTTTCTATAAATAAATATTGCTCTCCTGTAGCTACATTACACAAAATAGTATTCAAATGTAAAATAGTCACAAAAGGAAATAAATTGACAATGTGTGGATGAAGAAAAACTAGCCTTTCTATTGGATATTGTCAAAACATAGTTACATCCTCAAGAAGGAAGTACACATCTATATACTGTAATTATCATTCAGTCTGCTTAATCAGCCATAAAAAAAGGAGAGTAAACTTTAAAATTAACGGAGAATGAAATTTAATAATACGATTTCAAGTTACCTGAATACGGATCTAGTTATATGATGACGCGGAGGTACATAGTGGACAATAGTAATAATACAGTACTTTACTCCTACAGATAGGTCAACATGCAATATAAAATATACAGTACTTTACTCCTACAGATAGGTCAACATGCAATATAAAATATGTCATTTTATGTGACTTGAAATAAACACGTAGATGTCACATTTAGTTCGCACGACGTGTTCCCGGAATAACTTTCATCAGATCCGCTCAATATCGAGATATTGGAAAACCAAATCATTGTGCTTGGGAGCAATAAACCAAAATCGGCTAAGGTCACCTATACATGACACTTGTAGAATCTTTACTTCTTTGAAAATCGTATTTGATAACGCTACTAAAATACTTTAGTGTTTATTAAAAAAATACCCCAGTATAATTTTGCTATTGAATTTTGGAACTGTTCAGAAAGTGTGGTATTTTTTGTTTTTCTATTGGGTTTTGGAAATGTTCAGAAAGTGTGGTATTTTTTTCATTTAATTATGTATCACACAAGTTTTATCTTGCTACAGACTACAGAAACAGATGTTATATTGTACTTATTTTTTGCATTGTATATATATTTTTTTTATTTCTGTTATCTATATAACATTTTATGACACATTATTTCACATCAGTTAGACTGTAATTTTTTTTTAAAGACCTCAGTAATGGTCTACAGTAATTTTGCTATTAGTTGTTTAACAACGAACAAAAACTTCTTTCCTGTTGTACGCATCATCATTTCTTTGAAAATGTGGTGTCTTTTGAACTGAAGAAAAGCCCTCCACCCTTCTATGACTTTTTTTGGTCGGTTTGTCATCTCCATATCTAAAGATGAGTCAAGTATTACGACAGCCTAGACGCTGATAACTAAGACCACCACCCTGTTGTCCCAAATCTCAATGTTCATGAGTTTTAGATTTGACAGAAAGATGGGTCATGTTTGTTGTGAAAGGTTGTTCTGTCGACCATTGCTGAGTATTTTCAGTGGGCACTACCACAACAGGACTGTCATGTAAGGACATTTGAAAATTATTTTTATATGAGAACTATCTTCTTAATGGACTCACAATATAGATACAGTATCGAGAATGCATTTTGTCAAAGAAACGAAATGTAATTGTCATTAAGCAATGGTTTATAAATCCGGTGTATAAATTAACTTTTTGATATGAAAATAACGAAATTAATTGAGAAAAAAGGAGAGCACGATTATATTAAGGGGACTTCGTGGCCGTGATCGTATGGCAATTGGATTTACGACTACCTATGCAATCAGTGCCTATCACCACTAAAATTGTAAGTTCGAATTCCGCTCATGGCGAGATGTACTCGACGCAACATTATAAATGTGTTAAAGTTTGTCAGTGACTTGGGTGGTTTTCTCCGGGTACTCCAGTTTTCTCCACCAATGAAAACTGACCGCCTTGATATAGCTGCAATATTGTTGAAAGTGGCGTTAAACGTCATAACCATAACCCAACATATATTACGAACATAGACATTGATATATTAAAGTTGACATACGTCAAAATATAAAATCAGGATAGTTTGTAAGCAAAATAAGGATTGCTTAAAATTGTCATTAACATTCATTCATTGTGTATCAGATGTATAGTTGATGAGCTGGTCTTGTTGTTTCACAGTTTAATTGTTGATTGTATAGATAGCTAAATATATCAATATATATCTTTATTTTTTATTTATTTTTTATTTTTTTGCCTTATAATAAGAGTATAATACCAATGCAAGTGTCCATATATCGATTGTAATGTATGAGCATTTGGTTGCTAAATATATAATTTTATTTTATTTTATTTTATTTATTGTGTTTAACACCACTTTCAGCAATATTTCAGCTATATCATGGCTACCAGTTTTAGTGGTGCAGGAAGCCGGAGTACCACCGACCATGGACAATCAACTGGTAAACTTTATCACTTGCGCCTGGGAGTTGAGGGCACCCATTTCTTGTAATTTACAAAGCCGGGCGCGAATCCACGCCGTATAGTGATAGGTTTGTATGAGTTGTTAGGTAATCCAACTGCCTAACTCATTGAGCCACCTTGCTGAATATATGACAGTAACACAATAGCAGCAATATGATAGAAGGGAACATCGTAATTGCAGGAACCCCATAAGGCATAATGCCAACATTATGTTGCATCTCTAGCTGGCATGTTATTTACAGTAGAACAACATAATTAAATAATACAAACCCAGAAGAGTATATCTGGTAGTTCTTTCGTGTACATGATAACTAATTTTATAGTATTGTCCCCACCCCAAATTAAAACTTTCTGATATCTGCTGTGGCAGTCCTAATTATTTCACTGGACATGAGATGCAATAGATTCAAATAATAAACTATGTTGTTCCGTTACGCTCAAAGTATTATTACAGATATTGTATAAAAAAATGAAAAAAAGCAACGACATATATTTAAAAGGAATGCCTCAACCAATAACAACCAGTCACGTTTCTAGTTGAACCATCCGAATCTCTGATTCTATTTTTTTTTAATATTGAGTACATTCGTTTTGTCTAATCTGTATTACATTCTATATGCCCATGATGTGGATTTGTCCATCATTATATAAGATTGTCATTTTTATACCGTTCTTTGTCGTTGGAAAAACACAATGTCCAAATAAACCACTTGTTCTTTTTTTTTAAATTAAAATTCAATTAGACAATAATAAGCAAAATTTGCGGATTTAATGTTGCTACTATATTTTTAATTTGTTTAGTTGTTTTTGTCGATTACATGGGAAATAAGAAAGATTTTATTGAATGT
>MJUT01013696.1:180418-196060 GCA_002080005.1 Gigantidas platifrons
AATATTTCAGTAATATCGAGGACATCAGTTTCCAATGAAACAAGAGTACCAGAAAATAAGCCGACCTAGTGTAAAGTCGTTGACAAATTGCTTCGCATAGAGCTGTACAAAATAAAACTTACCACGAGCTCTAATCGAACACGCAACTTTGGTAATAGTAACGAATACAAGTATACCGCTCTATTACACGTAAACATATATGAAAGATAATATTAGTTTGACAATTTCAACAAAAATCAAGGGCAATAATATCTATAACGGACACTACAAATCTGTATGCTCAAAATATTATTGTTCAAAATGTTTTCTAAATATATCTATTTTTTAATTTAAAGCGAGATCAACGCAATGCATATACATATATATGATATTACAGTAATATTTTTTCTAAATGAATAATGCCACCATTTTAGGAATAATTTTGATTTGTTTTTAACAGGGATTCCACGGCTAGGGTTCAAATCTTTGACTTAATTGATCGTCTTCGTATTCCACCACTACCTATTTGTCCCTACCTACAACCTATATCGTGTAACAGTACTTACGAGTACAGAACAATCGACGGATCTTGTAATAACATTGGAAACCCTTATTGGGGAAAATCTCATACACCCTTTGACCGATTCCTCACTCCACAATATGAAGGTATGTACATGTTTATAATATTAAAATATGTTAGATAATTTTTATATATTAGAAAACTTGGGTTGGGTTGTGCTATGATTAGCGTCCTCTTCTCGAGTGAGTGCCGGATATCGTGGTTTCGATACTCACTCAGGTCAAAACAAAGACTTTATTAATTTCTGTTTCATATGTATTACCTTTATTAAATAATGCTCATAAGTACAATATACAATATAAGTACAAATATTAAACAAAAAGACAGGTATAGATATTAAGTATTTGACATAATAAATCAGTTATAAATTTAAATGCATGAACATAAATATACAAATTTTACTTGTATCTATAACATTATCAGAACTTAACAATTATAATATAGTGTAAAATTATTATAGTATGACTTAATGTACACATTAATGTACCATAACAAACGCACACACAGTGATGGGGCCTGTGTCTCGGGATTGTACATTCTTGATTAACCTTTCGGTTGTCTCTAACGTTTATATTTATACACTATTCATGAATATTATTTGTTGTTTCTCTTCTGATTTGATTTGATTTTTGGTGTTTAACGCCACTTTCAACAATATTTCAGCTATATCATGGCGCCCAGTTTTAGTGGTGGAGGAAGCCGGAGTACCCGGAGAGAACCACCGACCATGGGCAAGCAACTGGTAAACTTTACCACTTGCGGTTGCGACTCGAGTGCACCCTTTTTTGTAATTTACAAAGCCGGGTGCGAACCCACGCCGTATTGGTGATAGGCTTGTATGAGTTGTTAGATCCAGCGACCTAACTCATTGAGCCAACCGGACCCCTTTCTCTTCTGAGATAGAGACTAGTTGACTGAGAGTATGGATAATGCATATATCCGAGTGGAGCGAAATGTATACTTGTGGACTGCTATTGCAGTGTTTTAATGAGATAGCACTATAAAATATGAAGAAAACATTAAACCATGTACAACAAAGCAGAGACCAACATCTTCTCGTAAACACACTCGTCGCAACTTCGGCTGATTCCGTGCCTTCATCAAACCTCGTCCGTATTACGATAGCTCCCATTGGAACTACTTTCGGAAATCCTCAATGAAGGAGGTATTAAAGTAATTTCACTTTCGAATATTCGTCCAATAATAATATATTTTCATTCGCCGCAATGTCGGATGATTCCGTACCTTCATCAAAGACCAATATTTTGTAAAAGCAAACTCTATGTACTCATCTATTGTCGCCATTTTAGAACTTATTCGCGGTGCGCAATGTTTGATTGAAGTGATACGGTCTTCCGGCGAATAAATGTGACGCGTAGACGCATATCAAATACAGCATTACAGCCGAGGGATTGACGAAGAGAAGCGGACTCACCCGAGGTTTGCCGATTGCTCGTAAACAGTAACTTGTTTTTCCCAGGATATAGCTGAATACCGCTCTCTGGAAGTTAAACAGCAACCACTCACTACTTACTCCCTAAAGAGCATTCTCACGATATAGATGAAAACCGCTCTCTAGAAGTTAAACAGCAACCACTCACTTCTTACTTCCTAAACAGCATTCTCACGATATAGCTGACAACCGCTCTCTGGAAGTTAAACAGCAACCACTCACTTCTTACTTCCTAAACAGCATTCTCACGATATAGCTGACAACCGTTCTCTAGAAGTTAAACAGCAACCACTCACTTCTTACTTCCTAAACAGCATTCTCACGATATAGCTGAAAACCGCTCTCTAGAAGTTAAACAGCAACCACTCACTTCTTACTTCCTAAACAGCACTCTCACGATATAGCTGAAAACCGCTCTCTAGAAGTTAAACAGCAACCACTCACTTCTTACTTCCTAAACAGCATTCTCACGATATAGCTGAAAACCGCTCTCTAGAAGTTAAACAGCAACCACTCACTTCTTACTCCCTAAACAGCATTCTCACGATATAGCTGACAACCGCTCTCTGGAAGTTAAACAGCAACCACTCACTTCTTACTCCCTAAACAGCATTCTCACGATATAGCTGAAAACCGCTCTCTAGAAGTTAAACAGCAACCACTCACTTCTTACTTCCTAAACAGCATAACAGGTAGTTGGTTTGCCAAAAAAAAAAATCAATTGATTCCAATGTTAGATTTTTGTATAGTTCCATTTATTTGATATTTCACTATTAACTAAGACATTAATACGTCGTGCTACATAATGTCCATTCACTTGGTTATGAAAATATGGTATGGTATTACTGTAGGACTTGTCACTATTATTCCTCCTAAATTAACATATTTCTGTATTCATCAGGAGCCTCAGACCCTAGAGCTATTGCGCAGTCTACTGGATCATTACCCGGGGCTCGGGAAATCAGTGTTATTGTACATACACCTAGTAATGTTGGAGATTTAGATCCAGACATCAGTTATATGGTTATGCAGTGGGGACAGTTTACAGATCATGACATAACAAAAACTGCATTATCTAAAGGTAATTAACATCCTCATACCTTTAATTCTGTTGCCTGAAACTGTTCATCAGACAACGATTCCAAAATATGTGAATGACAAAGAATTATTCCCAACTATATACCAAGAAATTCTTTCACCATCTTTCACCAAACTCTCATTCAAATCGATATATAACTTTTAGTAAGAAATGATATGGATGTAAATGAACAGGAGAGACTACGTGAATCTACACTTAGACAAACATTAAGGTAAAGGAACAGCATTATTATTGCTGTTCTACATTTCACAGTCACAATAGACCTTCGATAATTGGCATACATAACACAGTAAAATGAATGTGAAACGGTCGTTGTATGTCGACAACATAATCAACATGCAGTTTAAAAATTGTGATCCCCTATAACTCAATATTTCACATATGATCATAATAACTTTACATAGAAGATTATTGTCATGTATTTTCAACTTTCTCTTATTTTTCCAACGTACATGAACATATGTTGGTAGTTGGAATTTCGTATTATCTTTTTATGGCAGACAACACACATAAATAAGCAAGGAACATAATTTCCGTTATATATTTTAGGCTATGGAAGCAAGAATCTTAAGTGCTGTAATATTCCGGGAATTACCAGACGGTAAGTCAACTGTAATACGCTATGTCCGGACTCTTCTATTATCTACAGACCTATAAAGACAAAATGGTTGCAGTATAGCAAAACCACTGACAAAATCAGATTACAAACGGAAGAAGTTAATTAAAGGAATCGCTGCCTGATACGACTCTTCCTTTTATGATTTCTGATTATTTTGATCATTTATTACAAGCAAACTGGGGCCGTCGTGGTCGTGATCGTATGGTAGTTAGATTAACAGCTACCTGTGCAATCAGTGCCTATCACCACTAAATGTGTAAGTTCCAATCCAGTTCATATAGAGGTGTACTCGATACAACATTATGTGATACTAGCGATAGGTTGGTGGTTTTCTCCGGTTTCATCCGCCAAAAAAATGAACCGTCACGATATAACTGAAATATTATTGAAATCAGCTCTAAACAACATAAACCTCAACCACATACAAGGAAGCATAGTGCACTTAAATTTGAAAGACAACACTTCTGAAGGAAAAAACAAAGCATAATAAACATAGCATTAGGGAACAAATCTACAAATTATTGAATCTTTAATTATGTGCCAGGGAAAATAATTAACATAAGTTCATAATTGTTTATGATGGCAGACATGTTATTGCACCCATACAAGAAATATTGTTCTTATATGTAAATGAGTATATGTAAGATAAGTAATACAGGGGCGGATCCAGGGGGCGCATCCGGCGCCGCCCCGCCTCCCCCACCCTAAAATTGGAAAAAAATATGATTGTTTTGCGTAAAATCGTGATTTTTAACACGAAATACCCCAAAAATTTTCTCGCCTCGCTCTGCTCAGCGCGATTATTTTAAGTACTCCCCCTAACTTGAAATCCTGGATCCGCCCCTGTAATATGTCTCTGTTTGAACTCCTAGAAGTACACCATTCGGTATTCTCCAATGTTTAGTATACACCAGAGAAAGTAAATACATTCGTAATTAAGAGACTATTAGTATATACATGTAGTTGTATATGAATATTCATCAGTGTTCGTGCAATAACAATTTTATTGTGTATCAGAACTTTAAGAACGATGAGATTTCCATCTTAACCCTCCAATGATGTCATGATTTGAATGGCTAGGATTAGGGTTATGTTATGTAACGCCACCTTCAGCAATATATCAGTTGTATTCGTGGCTGTCAGTTTTATTTGAAGCAATATTGTACCGATATCAAGTGCCCAGTATCAGTTGTATTTGTGGCTGCCAGTTTTATTTGAAGCAATATTGTACCGATATAAAGTGCCCAGTATCAGTTGTATTTGTGGCTGCCAGTTTTATTTGAAGCAATATTGTACCGATATCAAGTGCCCAGAAATATTACATCCTAGAACCCGGCTACAATCTACATGTCCTGCTATACTATAATATAATTTATTTTTTCAACATTTTTCAGAGATTGCTTTCACATCAACATACCTGCCGGTGATTCATATTACCCATCTAATAAGACCTGCTTGAACTTTGTCAGATCAACAGCTACGCCAGCTCTGGATTGCTCAACAGGTATATTTCATCCTGGTCACTTGTTTTATGGAATATATATCAGTACATAAAAAAACCTGGCATATTATTGCTATGATTTTTTCGCATGATGGTGCGGATCACATTTACCATGACGTAGAAATTTATATATTGTGCAGGATTGGAACTGAATGATTGTCATGAGGGAAAAATCTAATGCTAGATTGTGTGATATTTATATGAAAAATCATATAGATATCACGAATTTCGTGACATGATAAACGTGTTTCTAAAAAAAAAAACATGTGCGATATTTACCATATATACATTTGCTTATATTCTTGTCACATTATTCATGCGATTTTGCTTACGTCAAAAGGAATGGTTTTCAAAATTGATGACCTGAAGGAACCCTGGTGATATAAAATATGACATAATTGCTTAGCTGAGCGTACACCCTCCACAGAAATGGATGTTCGCTGGATGTACAGGATGAATCAAACCATTACAAAGGCGTGGCTTGTATATTGAGAATGACAAGCTCCTTGTATGTAAAAGATCATTAGCATATACCCCTGATGAACATAGTTTGTAAGAAGTGATTGTTTCGACCCTATCCATCACATTGGTTATTTTTCCTCTGGTGGTATACACTTCCGCACAGCATAACTTACATGAATAACCGCCACGATATAGCTGAAATATTGATGAACGTGGCGCTAAACACAATAAAGCTAAGCTTAACCTACATTGTATATGAATCTTTATTTGTAAGCTTGTTTTCATCATGAATATATCAATATCGATTAAATGCACTAAGCCCTTTATACACATTTTGGTCTGTAATTTAAGATGGTTTTCCACCTCAAATAGTTTACTAAACACTAATAACCAACAACAACAAAAATCAAAAAAATTCACACACAAAACATCAACTAACCATTTAATGCTATATATTTTAGCTGGCGAATGTAAACTTTGATATTGCAATGATATAAAATTTTGAAAATTAAAAAAAAAAGTTACAAGAGATTTTGTAATACACAGTTAATTAACTGTATATCTTACTTTTCCAGACTACAGACAACAACTAAATGAACTGACACATTTTATTGACGCCTCCAATGTATATGGATCAACAGCCATTCAACTGGCTGTATTGAGAGATGGAACAACAGGTTATATATACTTTATTCTTTATTTTTTTGTAATTACTACTAATATAATAATTGGATCCCAGCATATATCACAGTAACGACAGTCAATAACAGGATATATTAAATAATTCAGACGATATACAAAATGGTTCTTTGTGGAGGGGGTCTCAATACAACCATTAACACAAATATTAAAGTTTGTACCGTATTATAACTACCTGTGTAATCATTGCATATCACCACTAAAGATGTCAGTTCGAATTCCGCCCATGGCGAGGTGTACTTGATACAACATTACATGATAAAGTTTGTCATTGACTTGCTGCAGTGCGGGGGTTTTCTCCGGGTACTCTGGTTTCTTCCTCCAATAAAACAGACCGTCACGAAATATTGTTGAAAATGGCGTTAAATACCACCATAACATTAACTCTCTCTCTCTCTCTCTCTCTCTCTCTCTCTCTCTCTCTCTCAGCTGTTACATATGTATGTAGTGATTTCACAATTCCTGTAAGTTCTAGTTTTGTAATGAAATCAGTAATACATAAAATAAGCAGTTGCTAATCTTATTATCTTGTTTGATGTACTATATTTTTGTTTGTTCTTTGCATAAGAAATTTTGACAATTAAATATTAAAACAGTTACCCATTAGGTCTCTATATTAATTATATTTTCTGAATAGTCAAAATCTACATGGAGAATGTACAAACAGTGTAGGAGCCAAACAATCAAAACAAAATAATATAATTTGCTTCATTGCATCATGTAACATAGGACATTTATATATTAAAGGACATCAATAACAACAGACAATCACCTTAATTGTCACTTAATTATTTCTTTTGATAATGTAAAAGAAACTACGATGACGAGATTACATGTATAATACAGAAATGGCCGAGACATTTGATATAATTTGCATATATGACAGATAAATGTTTGTAATTTTGCCTGCTAACATTCGATTTATTTATTTATTTCCAGCAAAAATGAGAGTTTCAGCTGGAAATCGACTACCCCTTGATGTTCCGAACGATTCTGGATGTGTATTGAGTAACCCTGCCGCTAAGAAATGCTTTTTAGCAGGTAAATCAATTTCTTTTGACGAAAATTATTAATTTACATTAACTCATATCCGATCAACATATTCATGTAAATTTTTATGATTTGAACCTTTTTGTTATATTATACATTAACCAAACAAATCTTAAACAATCGTATCAAATTCAATGAACTTATTCACAAATTATCCAAAACTAGAAAATGATTTTATCTTGCAGGTGATAAACGATCCAATGTACAACCAGGATTGAGCTCAATGCATACCATATTCGTACGAGAACACAATAGAATCGCAGACTTCATCAAGACCAACAACCCTTTATGGACCGATGAAAAAGTATTTCAAGAAGCCAGGCGATTTGTTTCGGCTGAAATGCAACATATAACATACAACGAATTCTTACCTAAGATTTTACACAATTTCTTCATGACCTTTCTTGATCTGAAACCAAAGGCACTTGGTTACTTCGGTGGATATGATACAACTATTAAACCTATGATCAGAAACGCATTTGCTACTGCTGCATACAGATTCGGACACAGTTTCCTAAGGGATAAATTTAAATGGGGATTCAGCTTTCCCTTTTTACATACACAGTTTAACAATCCCGATCTTCTCTACCCATCCCAAGGCATTGAAAAATGCACGGCTGGTATATACGGCATACAGTCACAAGGTATGGATGAAAAGTTAACAACAGAGGTAACGAATAAATTATTTAAAACAATGACAGATCTTGGAGGTGATTTGGCTGCCTTTAATATCCAGCGTGGACGGGACCATGGCCTCCCACCATACAATGATTGGCTAGAAGGATGTTAT
The DNA here is from genome assembly GCA_002080005.1 of Gigantidas platifrons. NCBI lineage: Eukaryota > Metazoa > Mollusca > Bivalvia > Mytilida > Modiolidae > Gigantidas > Gigantidas platifrons. Next base: position 188,651 of record MJUT01013696.1, read on the forward strand.
GGTATTAGAGCCAACACATTTCAACCAGGAGTGTTTGGAGGATTGTTATTCCACGAAGTAAATGAAGCTGGCAAATTAGACACTGCATACCAGTAAGTACAATACGTCGCTAAATAACATTTACCGCATCCTATATGCTCACCCTGTTTGCCTAAACATGGGATCAACGCTTACCTTATGCTCACCCCTTTTGGCTAGGTTTGGGGTTTATCGTTACGCTTAGCAGTTTTTCAGCTATTCCGAATTCGAAAATTATGGGCGGTGGAAAGCCCAGACAGATACAGCAAACTGATCTATGAGAATCCGGTCTGAAAGCCATTCCATTTTGAGGTGGGTAACGGTGCACGAACCCACATGAGTAATGTTAGCGTCGTGATCAGAATTCAAATACCTTAACCACTCGGTCATTCAGTCACCCCCTTTTGTTAGCATGTTCCATGATTTAATGACGCCTTTTGGCATAGAAAGTGTTAATTCCACTATCAATGTTCATGCTTTGGTATGATAGATGGCTTAACTAGTAAACAAGACCATAATTCATGACAGGAACCTGGATCACCAAGTGGTTACAGCCATTGGCCTCTGACCAATGGACTAAAACCACACCCGTAGATACGCACCACGATACCCACAGGAAGTGTTAATATATACAACTATATACATAACGTTGGGTTTCACCTGTCGGTTTGATATATTTTTCCGGGTTCTTGATTAACACAAAAGATTATACATCCTAATCTCCACTTGTTGCAGACGGTCAATATTTAGTTGTATTAGAGGAAGAGGTACTAGCACCACTATGATAATAATAGTTACTGACGTCGATGTCCTTTTATGACAATCATTGCAGGAATAAATACAATAATTTCAAATTGGCCTTGTTGTATTTTATTTTTTTTATTTCGAGGAGGAAGTAAATTTTTCGATTTGTGATCAGCAAACCACTTGCCTGAGGATTAATGTTACGAGAACATTATTGTTTGTAACTTATTGCTGAAAGGCAAATTAAGCAAGCACTCCACTTACGCGAACAATTCCTCTTATGTAGCATAAAGATAATTATTTATTGTTTATTATGATGTAATGAAGGGCGACGACTGTTTATTTTATAACAAAACGATCCTAGCTAATTCCCTTTAATAATTCAATTAAGATATAGCTTACACTTATCATTTCTGTGTGACAAACTTGAGAGTGGAATTATCTGCCAGATTATTTTCATCCCTTTTTATATGATACTATTTCCAACTGAGCTAATATATAAAATGCTACATGTATATAACAATTTTTTTTATAGACATCCAAATGATATGGATCTATTCACTGCTGCTATTTCTGAAAAGAACCTGCCTGGCAGTAAACTAGGTCCAACCTTCTCCTGTATCCTGGCACTACAGTTCCGTGCTCTCAAATATGGTGACCGTTTCTTCTACGAAGGAAATACAGTACACAACCCACATCCATTTACTCTACCAGAACTTGATAGCATCCGCAAGGTTACGTTGGCAAAAGTAATATGTGATAATACTGACATCACAATCTTACCAAAGGACGTATTTTTGTTGCCAAACGCAGTCACGTAAGTTAACAATACATAACAATTTTATAAGGGTTTCTTTTTGTTCTGAATTAGTCAAATCATAAGTATGTAATTGTCTGTGGCTATTTTTTTTTATATTCACAATTAACATAATTAACAATTACTTATTGGTTCAATTTTGACTATTATTTGTCCATTATCTCTTACGATGCCCTTGCGCACTATCTGATATTTAAGAAGAGTTGAAGATACCAAAGGGGCAATCAGAATCCGTATATTGAAGAAGAACAAACAACACAATGGCCAACATATACCAAAGGGGTAATCAGACTCCGTATATCAAAGAAGAACAAACAACACAATGGCCAAAAGATACCGAAGGGGTAATCAGAATCCGTATATCAAAGAAGAACAAACAACACAATGGCCAAAAGATACCGAAGGGGTAATCAGAATCCGTATATCGAAGAAGAACAAACAACACAATGGCCAAAAGATACCAAAGGGGTAATCAGAATCCGTATATCGAAGAGGAACAGACAACACAATGACCAAAAGATACCAAAGGGTAATCAGAATCCGTATATCGAAGAAGAACAAACAACACAATGACCAAAAGATACCAAAGGGTAATCAGAATCCGTATATCGAAGAAGAACAAACAACACAATGGCCAACTGATACCAAAGGGGTAATCAGAATCCGTATATCGAAGAAGAACAAACAACACAATGGCCAAAAGATACCAAAGGGGTAATCAGAATCCGTATATCGAAGAAGAACAAACAACACAATGGCCAAAAGATACCAAAGGGGTAATCAGAATCCGTATATCGAAGAAGAACAAACAACACAATGGCCAAAAGAAAAAGTACAAAAAGATATTCAACGATCTACAAAACATACATATAAAACTAAAAAAAAATCGAGTAATACGAATCCTCTTAAAAACCGGGGTTAACCCGTTGCTCCGGAAGGGTAGCAGTTACTGCTCTACTATTACCACCCGATGTATTAATATACTTACAAATGAATTGTTTAAGCCATTGGCTCTCTTTAATAGAACTAATATTATACATATAACAACTTCCGTGTCACAAAGATTCAATATAGTTTGTGCAATGTTCAAGATTACAGTGTTGCATGGTTATGTGATGGTTGTCAAAAGGTTGGAACGTGTTGGGTCATTTAAATAGCTTAGCCTCTCCACTTGCTATTAAAGTGCTCGAACCAAACCAGGAAAGTGAAAAGACATATACATAACCAACCAAACCAAGCAAACAAGTTAGAAATCCAACACATTCTTCTATTAATTCTATCATTTAAGAAAAAAAACATTCCCCTTATTCATATGATATTCACTTTATGACTAAATGTTGAATAGGTCAATCAACTAATAACATTTTGTAATAATATTTTTCAGTAATGAAAATGTTAAATGTGCTGATTTGCCATCGTTGAAATTACCTTGTACACCAGTACACGGTGGATGGAGTAATTGGAAATACAGTTCTTGGAATTTCTGTAAACAGTATAGAACATGCACTAACCCTACACCAAACGCATGCGGTAATAAATGTGTAGGAAAGAGTACCAGAAGGAATCCAATTTGTATACTCCAAGTACAACCAGCTAAGTTGAAATTGCCACAACTGAGACTTTGATCATACTGTTCTATGAAACTATGCTTATTGTATTTCTGTATTGTACTATTTGGGATAACCTTTGTATTGAATTTGACTTTCACCTATGCTAATATTATGCTATAAATCTGCTAGCTTTTCATTTTAAATCTTTAAACCTGTACATTCAAGAGTAGTACAATTTTGTAAAATATAATTATACTTGCTACTATGCAGCGCCTAAAGTCAAATATATAACTGCAAGATGAAATTTAATTTCATAGATGTTATGCTCAACATTAATTACCACATTTCCACTTTATTGCATCTTGCATTGTTATCTTTGTTATTTTGTTACTTTTATATACAATAAAGAGATTGTCAAACTTTTATATATCCTGTGTATATTTCTATGCGATTTACATGATGTAAAGCGATGTTCATATGTACGATACAAGGTGAATGGAAGTCAAGGAACAAATGATGGCATTCAGGAACACCATGTTTTACTTCCGGGTTCGTCTTGTATGAGGTTATGTAATCTTTCTTTTTGATATATGTCTTTGAATTGTTGACGCTTTTGTATTTGAACCGACCATCCAAGATGAGACCCAGTCATTGATCAAATACCAGGTCCCACTTCCAGTTTTAAAGCTCGTGTTGTGCGAGGTTTTTTTTTTTTTTTTTTTTTTAATTTTTCATTGTTTTGCATTTGTTTTTATAATTTTGATTTTTTTTATCTGAGTGATTCCTTTACTCAATAGTCTGTGTTGACCTGCGTATATGTGTGGTGTTTTCCAAAATATGTTGAAAAATAATTGTCAAGCTAGAAAGACATAAATACCAAATGAACATAAAATTTCATCTTAGATCACTTTCAACATGGCTTGTACAATATGTCATTGACGATTTGTCATTTAACAAAATTCAATGTGTTCTGTAGGTTCGAGAATACGAGGATACATTCTTTATACAATTTGTCATCAAGACAAAGAGCTTTAAATGAATTTGGAAAATCCGAACGATGCAATAGGGAAAATTCAGATTGTACGAACTGCGAGCGAGTCCAGATTGTTCCGATATTGGATTAGTAATTCAGAAATTTCAAATGGAAACATAACTGAAATTAGTTTATACGCGGAAATTGATTGTGTACAACCAATCATAGATATAAACAATACACTTAAGTTAAAGGTTATGCCGAATTATATACATAGCATACATATTTTAAAAAGAATATACATAATTTACAAACCATTCTTTGTCTATGCCCAGAAGGGTGATCGTTTGAACCTCTCTATTTGTAGAATATCTCATTAGCACATTTTGGTAACAGGTTGGTGGTTGTGTGCTAAGAAGGGTTTCAAGATACCAAAGAGGTAATCAAAATCCGTAAATCGAAAGACAGACAATACAATGGCCAAAAGGACAAACAACGATCTACAAAATATCTCATATAAAACTATAAAACTAATAATCGAGCAACACGAACCACACTAAATACCGGGAGTGAACACAAGAGAAATAGTAAGCATATCTTTTGTCCATCTGTTCAATTTGTTCTTCCTTGTAGTTCTTGCGTGTGTCCAACACGATAATGTAACTCTTGCACGGAGGTATACACTGATATAGGTTGATTAGGTTCGTACCAGTATCCCCAGTTGTCAAGTTCCGTTTGGCTACAGTGAGATTTATCTTGATATAGCTGTGTTTGTCAGCGTTGTATTTTTGTTTTCATCAATATCGCATAAAATATCGATATGCATGCGTGTTGAGGTGGCTGAGGTAATTCCATGGTTTGATTCAAACGTTCAACTACACACAACTTCTCTTTAGGTTCATTAAAGTGGATTTCCACCTCATGCTTTTAGACTAACTGCAGAAAATTCAGTTCATTTGTCACTCTGGAACAATTTTTGAAACGCGTGATTCGAATGCAGACTGACACGCATCTGCTACCAATTTTCCTTTCTTGTCTCAAAATGGTAGCATTAATTTCCTGAAAAGAAAGCTTAAACAGCGATAGTCAACAATTCAACCAATATCACCTATCCCCTCATCCTCCCAAAAAATACCAAGCAAAAACAAAAGCCGACGTATGCAAATAAAACAAACATAGACAATGCAATGACAGGGGTAATACATGCTGGTTTCGAAGGCTGCTACACTTGTAGGCACACTTATCCTATATATATATATATGTGTTGAGTTTTATTTTATAAATAATTTATATTAGTTTGAGCTTGGCGAATTAGAATATAAATATATTTATTAAAGGTACTGTTACACATGGTTGTGTTGATACACGTGGTAGTATTTACAACTACACGTAGTATTATCTAATATTAGATAGTTAGTTCTAATATATTTAAATGATTGGTCGGTTATATACCTGTAATTAGGTTTTAGGGTACGCAATGCATGACAATTTCATGCAAAGCATGATTACTTGGTATTTAAATAGTGTTAAGAAAGCTTAATTGGAATTATCTGTAATATCAGATAATTCGGTTTAATTCAAGTATTCTATCATAAATAAAAGTGAAAGTTTTGTTGCTATATTTAACTAGTGGGTGGGTCTAATATCTATATCAATTAGCCACGCAAGTGAGTGGTATCATTTTCGCACAAACTTTTATCAACATCATTCGTTTTTCAGTTACATTTTATTGGAAGTAGATTTAAAAAAGAGAGTTAGTTTTGCTGCATACCTTGCGATTTATTATATGTGTATGAGTTTATATACAGACTTATATTATATATACATATCGAAAAACTGCCTTCGGAGCGTTTACTTCCATACCCTAAATATTAGGATAACTAACTTGTGTGTACTTCTGTGTATTAACAATATCCATAGAGATTTTTCCATGTAAACAGTGTATTTATCTTCGGATTAAACGGTTAAAACTAACTGTTACTTTACGGATTCTAATATAAACTTACATAGGATCCATTACAATATTTTTATATTGACTTAAAACATTTTACTGGNTCAGTTCTAATATATTTAAATGATTGGTCGGTTATATACCTGTAATTAGGTTTTAGGGTACGCAATGCTTGAAAATTTCATGCAAAGCATGATTACTTGGTATTTAAATAGTGTTAAGAAAGCTTAATTGGAATTATCTGTAATATCAGATAATTCGGTTTAATTCAAGTATTCTATCATAAATAAAAGTGGAAGTTTTGTTGCTATATTTAACTAGTGGGCGGATCTAATATCTATATCAATTAACCACGCAAGTGAGCGGTATCATTTTCGCACAAACTTTTATCAACATCATTCGTTTTTCAGTTACATTTTATTGGAAGTAGATTTAAAAAAGAGAGTTAGTTTTGCTGCATACCTTGCGATTTATTATATGTGTATGAGTTTATATACAGACTTATATTATATATACATATCGAAAAACTGCCTTCGGAGCTTTTACTTCCATATCCTAAATATTAGGATAACTAACTTGTGTGTACTTCTGTGTATTAACAATATCCATAGAGATTTTTCCATGTAAACAGTGTATTTATCTTCGGATTAAACGGTTAAAACTAACTGTTACTTTACGGATTCTAATATAAACTTACATAGGATCCATTACAATATTTTTATATTGACTTAACACATTTTACTGGTGACATTGCCTACGAAACCATTTGAGATGGGAAAACGGGAAAGAAAGTTTCAGCTAGGGGCCAGGGATTAAAGAGGAGAAACAATGTTTCTGTAGATGCGAACCAAACCCAGCCACCTACAGTTAATCAAAAAAGGCGCCGGACAAACAAAGATGACACCAGAACAGCCAATGAAAATGAGACCATATTATACCAAAGAGAGCCACCTACAGTTGACATCGGAAATCAAGGTAATGCCAAAGAGGCAAATAATGATAGTGCCGACTTTGGGGTATTGGGAGGAATGGAGGTTGTTAATGAATCTGTTTCCTTTGTGAGCGTTTTCGACTCTATTGGATATCATATCCCACAAAAGCTTAAAGAACAAATTTGGGAAGGTAGATTTATAGATTTATCCCTTTTGTTAAAATCAGCCAGAGAATTAAACATGGCGGATGAATCGGCTGGGGATTTAATAATTAAAGGAGGGAAATTAGCCGTAGAGAGGAAAGTTCAACAAAAGTCCATATATAATATTAATTTATGGACGTCGGCTTTTATCATTTTCACGAGTATTATGATAGAAAAACATCCCGGTAAAGCCCAGGAATTGCTCTAACATCTTCGGGATAT
>MJUT01013697.1:0-26912 GCA_002080005.1 Gigantidas platifrons
CGTTAATTTTAAACTTTTTATTATAAAAATTGACCATATAAAATTTTTTAAAACTGACAATTCATTTGCAATCTTCTTTGTGCACACATGACGTCTCTATTATGTCCTTAGTGCACTTTTATTGTTCTTAGTGCACTAAGGAGGTCCTTTGCGGTATTTCTACACACCGAATTTATCAAGCTGTCTATTTTTTTTTTTTTTTACCAATATGGGATTTCTTGAACTTTAAGATAGAAATACTTGTATACAATAGTATTGTCAACAATACTTGTATAAACAAATGTACAAGTATTGTTATTTCCCCCACCCCCCAAAAAAGTTGAACTCTACGATTATGATTCTTTTTTTTTCTGTTGTGATATGGAGTTTTAATGAAATTGTGTTTTTATTTAAAGAATCATAATTAATTGTCCGAATACATATTTGTTTTTTTTTATATACAAATATGATCATAGTTTAGTTTTTTGCACAATAAACAAAAGTCTCTGTAATACACATCTACAAAATTTATCCTAATTCTTAAAAGTTAATTAAACTTAATTACATTTAGTTACGCAACAATACTACAACATTCTCATAAAAATGACAGACGAATTAGTTCTCGGGTAAAATACAAGTAACAGTATATATATAGTCAAACCTGTATTAATTATAGCAGCTTCGAGATAGATTTTTTCTTCACGATCGGCATTCATCATACCACGTACAGTTGTCTCGCAAGAATACTCAAAAATAAGAAGAATAAACGTTAATTATATTCTTTCTAAATATTCACGGTTAAGCTTGAACTTAAGTTTTCTGAGAACATTTAATTGTTTTGACGCTTTTTCAATAATTTTGTTAATATGAATAGTCCATTTGCAATCTGAAATAAATATACACCCAGGTGTCCATATGAGGCAACAGGGTCAATCTGGATATTATTAAAATTAAAATTCGAGTTAACGTCGGAGTTTCTAACACTGAATACCATTATACATGCATCTGTTTTATCTGGATAAGTTTAACAAGCCATTTTCTGACCACTTTGATACTGAAGATTGACGAGGGTATGTTCGTCATGAGAAGAATGACATATCGATAAGTTATCTGCAAATAGCCTAAAACTTCATCGATCACTGGTCTATAATTGATACCAGAGAATTGTCTCCTTTTTTAAAAAGTGGGATAACATGAGACATTTTCCAATCTACCAGTATTAGTGGTTGAAGAAGCCGGAGTACCCAGAGAGAACCACCGAATACAACTGGAAACTCAACTGGCCATAGTTTTGTCAGACCTATCAGTTTTTAGCAGTAACTTTTTAATTTTTGGACGTACGGGGTTCAAATAAGTTTTTTTCTATAAGAAACATTATTCAGCTTTAAGTCTATATCACCTTTATACGTATAAAAGTCATGGTATTTTTTTCTACTCAGTTAAACAAGACATACCTAAATTTTGATGACTGCTGAGTTGGTACCCTTGTTAGTATATAGGTATATAGGTGCATTAAAAAACTCGTCTGGCCCCTGTGTCTTTTACATACCCCCAAACAGAAGAGTAAATTAATCAAATATGACTTAATATTATTGAGTCGGCAATGAAGGGCCCATTATCTTTTGAAACAAATCATATAATTGTTGTCACTTTGTTTGCAGAAAAATAAAATATATGTTTATATATATATGGTGTAATTTTCATCTACAGTGTACCATATGTATTGTACTTTGTTTGTATAACATTTTTTATTTATAAAATAAATAATTACAACAACAAAAACATTTCTATCAAGATTGGTTCCAAATGGACAGAGGTTTGTGAGAAATATAGATTAAAATATAAAAGTTGCACACGACAGACAAAAAAGTGAGGGCAATAGCTCAATGACCATTTATGGTCCTGAATATAGCTGAAAAATTGCTCACTGGACGTTAAACATCAATCAATCAATGACCATTGTCTCAGGTGAGCTAAAAACAATTATAAAAAGAAACCTAAAACAGTGATGTCAACAATTCAACCAATATCAACAAAAACTAAAAACAAACACAACCTCAAATCACTGGACACAAAACCGACCAGACATACCCTGAGTCAAAACCGACCAGACATACCCCCGAGTCAAAACCGACCAGACATACCCTGAGTCAAAACCGACCAGACATACCCTGAGTCAAAACCGACCAGACATACCCTGAGTGAAGTCTATGTCCTGGCTTAGAACAGGCACAAAAATGTGAAAGATTTCTATAGTTTAAAAGGTTTAAATGATTTTCCCATTTAGGTCCATTATCATCATCATTTATTAACAATTTTCTCTTCTCAAGAGTGGTAAATTTCGATAGGGAGGGCATACTCCATATGGGGGTCATTAGGGTATAACAAGTAAAGCCTTATATAGTCTGTTTGGTGACTCTGAAAATAGGGGGGAAAATTATTTAAAAATCAGGGATTTGCTTTCTATTGCTCTTTTTAACATTTTAGGCACACATTATTCAATACATATCTGAGTAAAAGTTGTCAAAGAAATAATTCAAATAATAAAAAAAAATCTCCATAGGGCCCAATACTAATTTTATCAGATGGTAAGTAAGGAGGCTGCAATAATAATGAACAGCCTTATCTGTTCTTTCCTGTCTGTTGTTATGGTAATTTCAGTCACATGGGAATGCCATATTAGGTTAAAGATTCAAGATGTTTTGAATAATTGATAAACAGTTTGACCATATGATATTTGTTTGTAAACAATTAAAAACTGCTGGTCACATGAGACCCTTATATGGACATGTCTCTTGTTATTCACTCATGATGATTTATAACAAATTTTAAATTAACACTTAAAAGAATGATACCAAAATCAAATAAATGTTAATTTCGTGAAAGTATAATTTATGTAAATATATAAATTAAATAATATTCTTGTTTAATACTTGTTTTCTTCCAAAAATTAAACAATTCATATACATGTACAACGTTAATTTCTTATATGTTAATTAGATAAACACTTTTAAAACTAATGATGTAAAGGACTTAATAATAAAATGATTTAAAACCATAACCACAGAAAAGTGGACTAACTTTGGTAATCATGTTGAAAACAAAATAGAACCACAATATTGGAAATCTGACCACATTATAGAGGAAATTCCAAAAATTATTATAAATTTAGACAGTGATAGTGACACTGATTCAGAGGGGGATCATGACAGTGAGGGTGAATCTACTGATATGTACTGGTCAGAATAAACAACGTTTTCAGGTAATTTTGTTCTCTATTATTAACCTCTATGCACATAAAGCACCGTGTCCAATGCCACATTCGGGGACGAAGATGAACATAGTCCGGGGACAGAGATCCGAAGCGACGAAAACGAGGTTAGTTGGTATAATTTTGCAAATTTCTTGAGTTCTGTAATTAGGTCAGTGTAAAAATATATCCAGCGGAACACTCTGATCATCCACGAAGATATTGAACCCATTTTGCATGCGCAAGTTGTCCTGGAAATAGTCAAACACTCAAACACAATGTTGTGACGGTCCTCAAAATCGGAATTCACCGGTGTTTTCTGTACGATTACGCCTTACATGCAGCACTACACAGTGGTCACTGTTGTCATATAGTGTGTCCAAAACGGGGGCAATAATGAGTTATAGTCATTACGGCAACATAACGTGTCAATAATCTTTTTCGCACAAAATTACGATATGACGTATGGGGACAGAGAAGTCCGTGTAGCCAGGGGACAGTGACCAACGCTTTAAGGTTTGTGTTTAGTTTTGTATTAAGGTCCAGAGCTAGAATACTACATGTCATACGTCAATGATATTTGGTCAGTAGATGCGTCTTTGGGAGTGATACAGCTGCAGCTGATAGTTGGGTCAGATTGACCTATATTCTCAGCATTACTGACTCTGGTTAAGTGTTGCGTTATGATCCAGAGGTAGGATACTAAATGTAGTACATCGTTGATGCTTGGTTAGCAGATGCGTCTCTGCGGGTAAAGCAGCTGATAGTAAACTACATTTTCAGAGCGAGGGAATTACATATCGTTTCTGATTGCTTCGTTTTTGTTGTTGTTGTTGTTGCTATTGTTGTACAGCTCTTCATCAGCAGGTGTTTCCTTTGGAAAGAAAACTGTTCAAAAGACATATATTATCTGAGTGATTACAGATCTACATACCCTATGGACTTCTGTATAGATTCATCTTTCATGTAGATTAATCGAAAATGAACATTGTTCCGCAATGCTTCCGAACGTTATTTTACAGCTCACCTTTTTAGTTCACTTGGACCAAAGATCCATGTGAACTATAGCTATTGCCATCACTTGGCGTCCGTCGTCTGTAAACTTTTCATATTTTAAGCTTCTTCTCCGAAACCACTGGACCAATTGGAACCAAACTTAGCAGGAATGTTTCTTGAATGGTCCTCTACAAAGTTTTTGTTTTCAGTTTCATTCGAATATTCGACATGGCTGCCGGGCCAATAATATGCTCTGATTGGCTGAAATTTCAAAGATCTTCTTCTCTGAAATTAATGAACTGACTGAACCCAAACTGTAAAAGAATGATCATTGGAAGGTCATCTACAAAGTTTCTGTTTTTTATGCCGATCGGAAATCCAAGATGGCCGCCATCGCAGGACATAGAATAACATTGGACCCTATGGGAAAATGTTCAAATGCCTTCTTCTCAGAAACTACAAATATGATTAAAGCCAAACTGTACATGAATGTTCATTGGATGGTCCTCTACAAACTCAACGTTTTTTATTCCGATATGAAATTCAAAATGGCGGCTACGGCAGGACTTACTTTAACATTGGATCCTATGGGGAAAATGTTTCAAAACGTTTCTTCTCTGAAACCACTTGGACAATTGAAATCAAACTGCCCAGGAATGATCATTTGAAGGTCCTCTAAAAAAAAAAATTGATGCCGATCCGAAATCCAAGATGGCTGCCACCACATGTCATAGTATTAACACAGGACCGAGCATATGGGAAAATACAGAAATATTTTCTTCTCTGAAGCTATTGCACTGATTGAACCTAAACTGTGCATCAATCATTGGAAGGTCCTTTACAAATTTTGTGTTTTCTATGTTGATCGGAATTCCAAGATGACTACCACTGCAGGACATAGATTTTACATAGAACCAATTGGTTCTTTTTATAACCAGGTGAACGATTCAGGCTATTGAGAGCCTCTGGTTTCTTTCCTTGCAGTCGAAATCGTGGTCTCTGAAAACAGTTGATATTTTCTTACATAATAACACATTAAAATGAATATAATTCACTGTAAAACTATATACATCCAATGACAGGGAAAAAAGACAAAACTATATACACAAAAAAAAAGTCATTTGAGGGTGGAGTTGAGCCACGGGGGTAGTTCAGTCAAGGCCTATTACTTGCGTTTGAAGTCAGGTATGCAACAGTGTTCAGTCTCTAATTTAGTTTTTCAAAAGGATCTAATATCATACGCGACTTTAATCAGCATCGATATTGCGGACTTCATATTTGACGTCAAATGTAAGTATGAGCCAGTGTCTCATCTGACTCCATGGCAAAACGAACCCAACTCCACCCTATCAAAACGATGTAGATGCAAGACAACATGATATCTTTACGGTGATATAAGTTGTTGTCGTAAACGAAACAACACAAATGCTCAGTGTGTCCTGGGACTAATAAACAAATTATTATATTAGTCCCAGGTGTGTCTTATCGTATTCGAAAGGGAATACACATAACAGGATGTAGCTTAAATACTAAATATAAACCATTGAGAACGCTAAAAGGGTAGAACAGCTACAATAAACCGTTTTTGCAAAGCTGATCACTGTCCCCATATATCGTAATTTTGTGCGAAAAAGATTATTGGCACGTTATGCTGCCATAATTACTATAACTCATTATAGCCCCCGTTTTGGACACACTATATGACAACAGTGATCAGTGTGTAGTGCTGCATGTAAGGCGTAATCGTACAGAAAACACCGGTGAATTCCGATTTTGAGGACCGTCACAACATTGTGTGAGTGTTTGACTATTTCCAGGACAACTTGCCATGCAAAATAGGTTCAATATCTTCATGGATGATCAGAATGTTCCGCTGGATATATTTTTACACTTACCTAATTACAGAACTCAAGAAATTTGCAAAATTATATCAACTAACTTCGTTTTCGCCGCTTCGGATCTGTCACTGTACTATGTTCATCTTCATCCCGAATGTGGCATTGGACAAGGTGTAAAGGGAATGGGTAGTTTGCATGTACTTTAAATGCTCCACAATCAATTATGTAATAATGTATCATCATTATTGATTTTTACCTGTACAGGTGTAAATCTAATTTGAATATTGTCCATATTTGGTATGGTCAGTATGTAAACATTTGATATAACATGCTAAATGTCAATACTGACCACATGTTGCTGTTCATTTCAGTAGTACTTACCGGTACTCCCATGTTTGTTACATGATAAAATGACAGAATTTTACAATTAAGTCCTATGGCAAACTTTTTTTATTCTTTAATGAATTTTTTTTTTTAAATTCACCTACAATATGTATTAATCAGTCCTTAATATAAATATAATTAAAAAGAAAATCTGACAACCCTTTGATTTTTTAGGAAATTTTTTCCCTATTTTCAGAGTCACCAAACAGACTTATATTAGCCCACAGTGGTCAACATGTTTGGCGAGTGCCACGATCAAGACCTCTCTTGTAGATTTCCAAAAGTAGGTACATCATAGCCACTACAAAAGGTTAATTTTTTCATTCCAATCTAATTCTCGATAGTTTTTTCAGTGGCAGTCAATAGTCGTTGACCAGTTTTTTATCCCCTGGCCAAGTTGCAAAGGGATATAGTAACGCTACCGTCCATCCATCCTTGTGAACACTCTAGAATCAACATCCTTCAATGGATTTTGACCAAACTTGGTACATACTTAGTCCTTAAGTGAATCTGGAACCCTTTTGATTTTCAAGGTCATAGGTCAAGGAGTCAAATTTTTAGGCGAGGGGATACACCATGCTTTGCGTTGCCCTTGTTATCCATCACTTCCCTCATTTCTATATATTATTAGACTTGTTGACGTCCTGAATAAAGCTGAAATACTACTCACTGGACATTAAGTAATAATCAATCAATCCTCTTCAAAAGGATTATCTCTGCTAAAGACGTTGGATGGATTTCAAGTAATGGCAAACTTTACCTTCCCTTTAACCATGTGATCTAAAATAAGGGGCCGTCGTGGTCGTGATTGTATAGGAGTTGGATATTTAACTACCTGTGCAATCAATGCCTATCACCACTAAAGTTGCGAGTTCGAACCCCATTCATGAAGAGGTGTATTCGATACAACATTATGTGATAAAGTTTGTTAGTGACTTGCAACAGGTCGGTGGTGTTCTCCAGGTACTATGGATTCTTCCACCAATAAAACTGACTGCCATGATATAACTGAAATATTGTTGAAAGTGGCATTAAACATTATAAACCAACCAATCAAAAAATAATAATAAGCAGCAATTGGGATCCCATATATACTACATTAAAGGTATTTATAAAGTCAGATATATTTATTTGACAGCTTTATTAACAGTTCTTAAGCAATAAATTCATAAGGAATAGGTTCCAGGATCTGTGGTTTGTTGCACTTTGTCCTCACAAATCTTACTCCTTTTGGTTCTTTAGGCTGAAAATGGAAATGTGCAAAAAAAAAGTTAATATTGAATTGACTGCAAATAATGCTATATGCTAAGCTACTTAAGCTATGGTAATAAGCAAGCATGCAGATCATTGAGGAAATTCTATTAAAAATTCATGTAGGATTTGCCTATTCCTACTTTTTGAAGAAATAATGTCTCAAAATGTGTAATAAGACCTTCAAAAGTGGTCCAATTAAACTGCTTTAATGATACACTAAATAAAAATCTGCTTACAGTCTGAAAAAATAATTGGAAATGTAGGTCAATTTAATTGTGAAAGAAAAAGCTCTGACATTATATAACTGAACCTCTTCCCAAAAATTCAATGCACACGATTTCATGCGTCGGCCACCTTGCACTCTTTACTGATTGAGTGATAAATGATTGTTGTTTAATGCCAACTCAGCAATTTTTCAGCTACATCATAGGGAGAACAAGCTATATTTCAATGAGATGATGATGAGGTCCACTTTGTACAACACCAACACGCTTAGTTGAATTTTAAAGTGCTAGCTCACTGAAACAACAGTACGCAGGTAGACATGTCGCTCCACTGCGGAAACATTATCCCGATTTTGAGTCAACCTTAACGCTGCAATGCTTAGCGGAGAAGCAGTAAATACCAATTTAATAGTCTTTAATTGATCCGACCAGAGCTCGTACCCATGATCTACCGCACTCGTGGTACTGGTTGAAGATATCCACAAACATTGTTATAATGCACGACGAATCAGAAAACCCTATTCATGGCCAAGTGTACTCGATACAACATTATGTGATCAAGTTTGTCAGTGACTTGCGACAGGTTGGTGGTTTTCTCCGGGTACTCCAGATCCCTCCACCAATAAAACTGACCACCATGATAACACTGAAATATTATTGAAAGTGGCGTTAAACATCATAAACCATAAACCAAACAATAAAATTAAATTAAATCACACTTACCTGTCTCTTCAGATTGAATTTAACACCCTTTGCCTTGGCCTCCATCTTCTTTTCATTATTATCTTGTACTCTTTTCAAGAAATCTAATCTGCAGTTTGAGTGTTTAATGTGCTCAATCCTAACATTGATTCTCTTGGGCAAAATCTTGTGTCTGGAATAAAACAAAATCATATTCATAATATGTCAATCATGAAAATAAATATTTACCAAGCCTGTAAAACAGACCTCTTATGTGCTGTTCCTTTACTTGAATTTATGTCCAAGTAAAGTCCTCATGATGAGCACCGGTCCTCCAGACCAAGACCAATCAAACTTTGTTCGGACCAGTAAATTTTTCAGTTTTTATCTAAATATATATAACATATACAATATCTCAAAACATCGTGAAATAAAGTGGTGACAGCTAAATATTTGGCCAAATTTCAAAGCCCAACGGCTGTAAGTTGGCCATAAATTATTGGACCAAAACGAAACGTAAACTTGTAACCTGTAACTTATCATTATACACCCACATACCATATATCAAGTAAATATCTCAAAGCATAGCATGGTGATAACTGTTTTGTTTCGGAATTACGGAATGACGGACATGGGTAACACTATATGTCCTGGCCACTTAGTAGCGGGGACATAAAAATTTCTTGGAAGTTCCAAATCTAAGCTGCATTGTAGGGTTAGGGTTATGGAGTTTTTAATGCCACTTTCAACAATATTTCAGTTATATCGTGGAGGTCAGTTTTATTGGTGGAGGAAATCAGATTTTAACGGAGAAAACTGACAATCTTTATCACATAATGTTGTATCAAGTAATCCTCGCCTGAGCAGGATTTGAACTCACAATGTTACTGATGATAGGCACTAATTGCATGAATCTAACTACCATACAATCACGACCACAGCAGCCCCAGGCTGCATTGTAAGATTAAGCTTTAATAATTTTTGCTTTTGAATTATTGTCAAGGATGACAAAAAACTTAATTTAAAATACAGCAATTGCAACTGCAAAGTTTTTTTGGGGTAATTTTTCAATTTATAATTTTTATCTTTAACACTGTTTAACTTTGGATACAGAAAGAGTACAATTTGAACCCAAAAAAATCAGAAAAATTATTCTATGCGATACATTTATATTTTTTTAGAAATTGACCAACCAGAAACAAGAATTGTCCATGGTTTGTAGACAGATTAGAACGAAAAGAGCAATCTTTAAAGAGGACCTTCCATAGATGCTTCCTACCAAGTTTCGGTTCATTTGGCTTAGCGGTTTCAGAGTAGAAGATTAAAATGTGAAAAGTTAAGTCACAGACACCAAGTGATGGCTAAACGCAAGGTGAGCTAACAAGTGTGTCTGGAACCGCTGAAATCAAAACTTAAGGACCTTAGAATAAAGTTGATGAAAATAACTAGCAACAAAAGTCTCTTTTTAGACCAAACAGATCTCTTTTGTACAGCAACAACACTATTTAACAACATTTGTTAGGATAAAGTTCTTTATTACAGGTATACAAACTTACCTTACTCTTTTGTTAACAATAACACCAACTGCGTGAGGTGTAACGTTAAAGATACGCCCAGTTTTTCCATGATATATCTTATGTGGCATACCCTTCTGGACAGCACCATGACCCTACAAAAAAAAACAATACACAAGTTGATTGATTGGAAAATAGTAATAGTAATATGCCACCAATCATTCAAAGAAATAGCAAGCCATTTCTACCTTTATTATGATGTCTACAATTTTCGATTATTTTCTTGTCATTTCAACAGTGAAACAACAGCATGAATAGTTAGCAGGGTTATGGTGTTTAATGCCACTTTCAACAATATTTCAGTTCGTGGTGGTCAGTTTTATTGGTTGAGAAAACCACTGATAAAACTTTCTCACATGAATGTTGTATTGAGTACACATCTCCATGAACAGGATTCTAACTGAAATCATTTTGTGTTGATAGGTAGTTGTAAATCCAACTTTTATGATAGGACAACCAGAAACTTTGGAGGGCCTAGACAAGGCAATCGACAAGGGATTATTTGAGGTGAAACTGAGACTGAACAGGGTTCGAAATTAACGATTGTCCGCTAGTCCGAGACTAGTAATTTTCCCCATGGACAACACATATCTCCTAGGTACTTGTCCGTTTGGGCTAGTAAAAAAATATAGAGACCGGTATGTATTACGAAGAGTTGGAAAGCCGTTATTGTCCCTGTTCGTTTCTTTCCTTTATGATACGCCATTTACAACTGTATCAAACATGCGCTTGAAAATTACTTGTAAAACTACGTTGTTTAAAGCACTAGGAAGACGGATCACACAAACGTTTGAAATAGTTAAACTGTTTTCCAAAATTCAAGCACAAATTTGACATTGACAAAATATAATTTCATTGATAAAATATTTATGGCGTCTTCTCTTCATGTCCATCTGCAAATCGCTGCGATTGGGAAAGGAAAAACAATGACAATATTTGCAAAAATATATCGTTTTAAATAATTTTGTTTTGTAATAAAGTACAGAAAATGATTATTAAATCCAAAATTTCATGTAGGTAACAATTAAAACTATGTAAAATTGATGTATTGATAAATGTGTTTATTGATCCAAACTGTTTAAATAACATTTTTTTACTTAAAATAAAAACTACATGGCATACCCCCATACCCAACTCGCATCCTGAAGGGTGCTCGCCGCATCTACAGGACTAGTTGGGATTTCTAAGGACTAGTGATTGATATCTTCTACTAGCCCTTTGGGCTAGTAACTACAAAAGTTAATTTCTAACCCTGCTGAAGGACAACGGGTCAGAGAATTTTAATGCCATCTGCACAGATTATGTTGGAAAGGCCTACGAGTTTGACAAAAATAAAAATTTTGTCGTTACTTTGCCAGAGAGAGTAGCCCATGAAGAATCATTCGACACAAATAATGAAGCATTTCAGATCATGAATAGCCCTTAAAAATAAGCACATACAACATTGAATCTACAAGTGTTTATTTATTAAGCTTAAATGTGCAACATGCATATAGATTTAATACAAAAAAAGGAAAATTAGGTAACTTTCTTGGTAATCCTATAGATTAGCGGCATAAATTGGACACATGTACGACCTACTATAGTATAGTGGCATAAATTATTAAAGCAATTTTAAAGGTTGTATATCGACAAAACACAAAACAACATTGTTACACAATCAGTAGGACAATCAAGTTATACAACATACAAGTCAGCGATGCAACACATAAGTGCACTGAACTTGTCGAAATTTGGAAAGTATGTCTTTATTAATCTATGTGCTGCTAACCATTAAGAGATGTTATAAGAATCTGTCATTGCGCTACCATGGTTACCATGGTCATAACGAGTCCATTTCTCGGTATGAATAACCTGATTATCCAGTACGTCTTGAGGAGGTATTATTTGTGTTCGAGCTCTAGAACGACCCGTCATTATATAATTTATAAAATTGCGCTTAAATATTTTTAAAATAATTTGCGCAGTCCATTTGAAAATTGCAAATTTATGCCGCCATTCTATAGGATTACTACTTTCTTGATGTCTATAAAAGAATATACATTAAATGTCAGAATATACATTTTTCATACATGTTCTGTTGACTATAGTCTTGTTACAAAATATGGAAGAGAGTACTCAGATTTCAAAGAGCCCAACAAAATAAAATATTTTTCCTATCTACCTACCCACCCTAAAAATTCTGAGTCGCCCAAGGGCAAACCAACATATTTTTGAATTTTGGCCGCAAAATGAAACCCACAAACGTAAAATTTTGCCATCAATTTATAGAATGAATTTGAATTTTGGTGTTTAATGCTACTTTCAGCAATATTTTAGCTATATCATGGGGACCAGTTTTAGTGGTGGAGGAAGCCAGAGTACCCAGAGATAACCACTGACCCTGGGCAAGCAACTGGTAAACTTTATCACTTGCGGCTGCGAGTCCAGTGTACCTTTTGTAATTTACAAAGCTGGGCGCGAACCCACGCCGTATTGGTGATAGGCTTGTATGAGTTGTTAGATCCAACGACTTAACTCGTTGAGCCACCCGGGCCCCTGCCATCAATTTATACATTAGTGCATAGTACGAATGAGCACTGAACTGTAGTTGTAATCATACAAAAAATAAGCATATAATATTACCTTAATATCAACAATGTCACCTCTCTTGTATATTTTCATATACGTAGACAATGGAATCACGCCACTCTTCTTGAATGGACGCGAGAACATGTAACGTGTTCCACGTCTGTAACCTTTTGTGTTGGTCATGTTGATTGCTGAAATAAGAAACAAAATAAATATAAAACATTGAACTATTGTGGAAGAACTCGTGTTTATTTAGATATTAAAATAAAGGGCTTAATCCTGCATCAGGTTTAATGCAATCTATATATATAGCTAGCTGAACTCAAAAACCATATTTGAGGGACCCATGACCCTTTAAAGCAAAATTTTGGAAATTATGTATCGGTTTTTGTAAAGTCTGGTCAATTCTATATTTTCATACTTATCCTGTAGTAAAGATGGTGTAACAAAAAACAGAGCTAAAGACAATAAACATGGATCCTGTTTTATGATTTGTTGACATAAATACAAATATTCAACGGTTTGGATGCTTAACTCTCGTTGAGATTTGACTCTCAAAAAGATTTTTCTGCTTTGTATTTCCTGTCAAATCTCGACACAATCCATAAGAAAGCTATTCTGGCAATTCAAAATCTTACCCTCTGTGCAATCGGATGAATATATGGACAGATTGTGTCGGACTAAGTGCAGGCAAGATTTCATACATAAATATATTTTCTGGTTCAAATGTGCAAAAATAATGAAAATCGTTTACCAGTTTAAGTAGTGTAAATAAGTATTTTAACCGATATTTACTCTGAATTGTTTGCCACTGATGAGGCATGGATTTCACAAATGGGACCAAATTTTAAATTTCCAGAATACCTTTCTTTAAGAATGTGACGAGATCAGACAGGAGATTTAAGAATAGAAAAATAGCTTCGTGAATCAAATAATAAACGGTATCAACACTTATTCGTTGAACTCTGTAAGTTTATAAACAGGTGAAATTTGCAGCGCTACCGGATGGCGAAAAAAAAAATACCGAGCTACGATTCGGCAGTTCCGTTTTATACGGGTAAATTTCTTTCCTTTAACATTTTATTATTATATCACAACTATATATTATTATAATATGCATCATTAAAGAAATATATCTACTGAAAAGGTGTTATAAATAGTTTAAATGTAGGGAGAAAATGTAAAGTTTATTTGGAAAACACGTGCAACAACCTTTCCAAAATTTGACCGGAAGAAAAAGGAAGAGACATGCGCAGTGCTTAGATAATCAAATAATTTCTTTTACATTACATGTTATTATTATTTTTCTTTAAATAGCACTACAATTGCTAAAAACATATCTGAAAGCTGCAAAAATGCACATTATTAGAAAATGAAAATATTTAAATATTTTGTTGATACAAAGTAAATGTAAAATGTAGTACCGGACCAGCTACGAAGGATTTCCGGTCAGCTAAATTTTATATGGCTTGTTATGTCAAATGGTTAAATGGTTAAACAGTAGTGAAGTTCTGACCACATGTCTATTTAATACAACTGACTTGGCGTTTTTGTTGTTGTTTTTTTGGGGGGGAATCTTGACAATTTAAATAAACTAGAAGAATACAAAAAGAACCATATAATGCAGTTGTATTGAAATTACAGACCGTTTAAACTGGGACTATTAGTCAGTATAATAGTCAAAGGCGGATTTAGAGGGGGCGTGCGGGGCGTGCGCCCCCCCCCCCTAAAATTCGCAAAGCATATGTTATACAACGTTAATTAAGCAGTTCAACAAACAACTTTTTGTAACTTCAAGATAAAAAGCTTGTGTTATTTTGACCACAATGAATCCCTATTATTGCTGTGGCAGCAATCTTATCTGAAACCCTTCAAAAGTCAAAATGAATAGTAATGATATTAGGAGTAAATTTGGGATATCATTCTAAAAAGCTCTAGATCTACCCATTGATAAATGATCAGTATACTGTTCGTCCGGATGAAGCTTTTCGTTTCGCCGTTGGTTCATTCATTGACAACGTATGATTCGTTCTTGTTTATAGACAAAAAAGGTGAATATGTTAACATTAACAGGGGCGGATTCAAGGGGAGCGCACCCGGCGCCCCCCCCTAAAATTTGAAAAAATAAGATTTCTTTGCTTAAAATCGTGATTTTACACACGAAATACCCCCAAAAAAATTTCGCGCCTCGCTCCACTCGGCGCCATTATTTTGAATGCGCCCCCTAACTGGGAATCCTAGATCCGCCCCTGATTAATGCTGCATGAAACGATTCTGATCATCTAATTTAGTTACGTTAATCAGAAACCAACAACAATTTCATGTATTGACAATTTCCGCTTTTGTTTGTCTATAAACAAGAGCGATCGAATCATACGTTTTCAATGAATGAATCAAACGACGAAAAGAACAGCTCCATCTGGACGAGCAGTACTAACTAGAACCACCCGAAAGGACAAGCACCGAAAGTACAGACCAATTAGTGAAATGAGGAATGCTTTAAAACTAAACCAATAGTTCTTTGAAGAGTTAAAATATTGTGATCGTTCAGTCATGAGTTGAACAATTCGCATCACGGTTGTTAAAAAAAAGTTTTACTTTAGGTTCTTATAATCTGACAAAAATATACTGTCAACAATTATCCGACAAAATTAAGACTCAAAGTCAAGTTTTTTTGGTCTGATAAAAATGGTGTGGTTGATTCAAAATTGTCGTTCAAATAAATGTCTAATTCCTTAAACCCCCAGAGCTTCTGGGGGGCTTCGCCCCCCTGGACCCCCTACCAAGGCTCTGCCCTGGACCCGCCGGGGACCTTAACCGGTCCCAAGAACCATCGTCTACTCACGCCCCCCCTAACCACAAATCCTGGATCCGCCCCTGATAGTCCCAGGTTTAAGGCGTTGTATTTTACCTTTCGAATGATTGATTGATTTTTGGTGTTTTAACGTCACTCTCAGCAATATTTCAGCTATACCATGGCGACCAGTTTTAGTGGTGGAAGAAGCCGGAGTACGTACCGGAGAGAACCACCGACCATGCCTGGACAAGCAACTGGTAAACTTTATCACATGCGGTTGCGAGTCTAGTGCACCCTTTTTTGCAATTTACAAAGCCGCGCGCGAAGCCACGCCGTATTGCTGATAGGCTTGAATGAGTTGTAGGTAATCCAACTACCTAACTCGTTGAGCCACCCGGGCCCTCGAATTCATAATAATAGTAATAAGAACATAGTTAAATTTAATTTAGTGTATATAATAATGTTGGCCACCCGCTTATATGTGAGGATTGGCATCTAACTCACATGTAGAAAGCACTTGCATAACCCGGTATCATTTCACCAAGTGTGGAGGTTTGGACCCATAAAACCCCGTCGCTTTTTATTGAAGTGTCGACTGTTCCAAGGTATTAAGAAGTCGTACGTGTGTGAGGGGTATCGAATTTTCCTCTTTCTACATTTTTTCTATTTGATTTTGGAAATATATTTTTTTTTCTGTGATATCTGAATATAAAATCACATCTTGCCATGACAAGGGTTCTCATGTGTCAACAAAGTGTCCAGGTACCAGGCGCGGATGCAGAATTTTAGTTAGGGGTATACAGTTGGCAGACGAGGGCCGCCTAAGCTCCCATAGTGGATCCAGTGTGGCGGGTGCAAGACAAATCGGCACTTTGTTTAAAAGACAACCATTAACATTAGAGGCCATTAAATGATTATAAAGAACACATAAAGAGTATGTGTCGATGATTTGACACGTCCCGATCGACAGCCGATTCCTATGCGTTTTTGTTGCTGTTGAAAGGGAAGGGGTAAGTTTGTGAACACTTGCCATAGTGTTAAAAATTGTGCCGTTCATTGAATCCGAAACTCACAACGTGCACTTGAATATTGTCAAATATAGAGCCCAACATACATTTGGGGAGATAACCCCCTGTTTG
Organism: Gigantidas platifrons; assembly: GCA_002080005.1. Classification (NCBI taxonomy): domain Eukaryota; kingdom Metazoa; phylum Mollusca; class Bivalvia; order Mytilida; family Modiolidae; genus Gigantidas; species Gigantidas platifrons. The sequence goes on from MJUT01013697.1 coordinate 16,688, forward strand.
GAATCTGACCATGCAGTAGTTCAATAATAGAGCACACCTTATATAAATCCAATGGGACATAAATTACATAACCAGAAAAAACCAATGAAATATGTGTTTTAAATTCACCCAGAAACAGTAAAATATTAGAGTAAGATACAATAATACACACCATGCGTGCATAGCTGAAAAGCAACAAATACCAATTTTGTAGTCTTTGTTTTGAGACAACAGGACTCGAACCCACGATCTGTCGGACTCGAGACGAAAATGCTAACCATTACACAATTGATGCGGTTCTTTGCCTACAGGTTTGGGACCGTCGTGGTCGTGATCGCATGGTAGTTGAATTTATAATTACATGTACCTATACAATCAGTGCCTATCACCACTATAACGTTGCGAGTTCGAACCCCGCTCCGTCGAGGTGAACTCGATATAACATTATGTGATAAAGTTTGTCAGCGACTTGCGACAGCTAGGTCGGTGGTTTTCCCCAGGTTCCTCCACCAATAAAACTGACCGCCACGATATAACTGAAATATTGTTGAAAGTGGCGCTGCACACCATCAAACAAATAAATCAAACATGAAGGTTATGTGTAAACCAATTTATTTTTAATTAGATCGGTTGATTATATACTTACTTGTTGTTTAATACAAAGCGAGATGTGTTTCAGCTATATTCATGATGCAATCAAGTTATCAAACACTAAATTATGTAGGGTAGGTAAAACGGAGATGGGTAGACTGATATATGCTTATATAATTAGTTTGTGGCAGGGGAAAGATAATAGGAGTCCTGGATATATATATATATCTGTTAAAGAACCTAATAAACGAGTGATTGTTGTTTAACGCCAAGTGAACAAATTTTCAGTTATATTGATGGAATGATGCTAATGTCCGCTTTGGACACGCTGGGTTGGATTGTTTTTAAATAGTTCTAGCTCACTGAAACAACAGTTGCGCCACTCGAACACATTATCCTGGTTCCGAGCCAACCTGTATTTGCTCTTACTCCTTAAATCTGTGTATTTAGCAGAGAAGCAGCAAATGACAATTTTATAGTCTTTAGTATGATCGATCATGGCTAGAATTGATGCGAGCGTGGCCGTCCTGGTCGTGATCGTATGGTCGTTAGATTTATAACTACCTGTGCAATCAGTGCCTATCACCACTAAAGTTGTGAATTCGAGCCCCGTTCATTGTGTGATGTGCTTTCCTACACCAATAAAACTGACCCCCATGATATAACTGAAATATTGTTGAATGTGGCGTTAAACACCATAAACTAAACCAACATTGAGACGAGTACGAGCAGGCTAACCATTACACCACCGATGTGGATTCTAATAAACAATAGACATCAGATTCATATTGAACAACAAAATATTTATTGTTTGAATTTAAGAAAGAACACAATACGAAAATAAAATAATAAATAAATAAAATAAAATAAACATGTACATTTGTTTGCATAATTTCATATTTAATGTATATAGTTTATTTATTGATGTCCTTTGAATTCAGGTGAAAGAAGGATGCCTTCATTTGCCATGGCTGCCTTTAACAGTTGAAAAAAGAAGAACTTCTTCACATGTCATGGTCTCTTTTTGTATTTGAAAGAAGGACCACTTCTTCAGTTGCCATGGTCTCTTTTTGTTTTTAAAGAAGGACCACTTCTTCAGTTGCCATGGTCTCTTTTTGTTTTTAAAGAAGGACCACTTCTTCAGTTGCCATGGCTTCCTTTTGTACCATCCTGACACCACATCAGAGTAATTTGTACACATCTGAATTCAGATGCCCAGTTTATTTATTTATGTCCTTTGAATTCAATTCAATGTCAAGTTATTTATTTATGTCCTTTGAATTCAGATGCCAAGTTTATTTATTTATGTCCTTTGAATTCAGATGCCAAGTTTATGTATTTATGTCCTTTGAATTCAGATGCCAAGTTTATTTATTTATGTCCTTTGAATTCAGATTCCAAGTTTATTTATTTATGTCCTTTGAATTCAGATGCCAAGTTTATTTAATTATGTCCTTTGAATTCAGATGCCAAGTTTATTTATTTATGTCCTTTGAATTCAGATGCCAAGTTTATTTAATTATGTCCTTTGAATTCAGATGCCAAGTTTATTTAATTATGTCCTTTGAATTCAGATGCCAAGTTTATTTATTTATGTCCTTTGAATTCAGATACCAAGTTTATTTAATTATTGTCCTTTGAATTCAGATGCCAAGTTTATTTAATTGTGTCCTTTGAATTCAGGTGCCAAGTTTATTTATTTATGTCCTCTGAATTCAGGTGCCACGTAATTCGTTTACGTCCTTTTGAAAGAAGAACTTCTTCAGCTGCCACGGTCTCTTTTTGTATTTGAAAGAAGGACCACTTCTTCAGTTGCCATGGTCTCCTTTTGTACCATCCAAACACCACATCAGAAAATTCTGAACAAATCTTTTGTTTAACAACCATTCCTGAAATAAAAACAAATAAATATAATAATTTAATCTTATAAAAAAATCATATTTGGTACAACCTTGACCGTTTATTTCTGTGTGTTTTGATAGCTACCAGTCAAAAGGAATGAGAAGTTTCTGTGTTAAATTTAGAAGACAGTACAGGTTTCACAAACCTCAATTATAAATTTACGTCTCAATAAAAACTTTAACTGTAAATTGATTTCATGTACATTTCAAGTAATTTTAAGTGTAAATTAGTGTTTTCACTAATATGTGATGTAACATTGATGTTTTAATTTCTTGTCTTTTTCCACCAACCAGTATTTAGAATAATACACTTAAATCAATGTCAGTATATCATGTCAGTGTATCTATTTACACTATTTGTGTGCCTGTCACTGGATATATAACGCCATATGTCATAGTCTTTCTTGTGTTCAATAATTAAACGTGAGAGGTGGTTGCTCGTTTGCAGAATTATTGTCCATCACTATTCAACCTTCTTTTCTATAACTTACCTCTTGTGAGTTCGACAAAACATGCCGATGAATTGTTTTTCAACCTGTCTGTTCGCAGGAGTTTGCTACTGTTATCTGTAAGAAAATAAAATACATTGAAATAAGGTTTATCTAGAACAATAATGGCCCAGGTGGCTCAAGGAGTTAGGTAGCTGGATTATCGAACAACTCATACAAGCATATCACCAATACGGCATGGGTTCGCATCAGCTTTGTAAATTACAAAAAGGGTGCATTCGACTCGCAGTCGCAAGTGACAAAGTTTACCCGTTGCTTGCCCATGCATGGTCGGTGGTTCTCTCCGGGTACTCCGGCTTCTGCCACCACTAAAACTGGTCGCCATGATATAGCTGAAATATTGCTGAAAGTGGCGTTAAACATCAAGATCAAAATCAAATCAATCAGAACAATAGAGGGCGCCGGGAAAGATTCAGTTCAAGTTTACTGAAATCCAAGAGATTTTGCTTTATCCTAATCTTGTTCTACTTGACTGGCGCTGTATTTGATGCTGCAGTGTAATGCAATCATACAAAAATAAAATCCAAATTGTATTTGGAAGATGTTAGATCATTTAAATTTTAAATGGGCGGCGAACTGTTGAACGAGGAATTCTCTAGATATCTGTAGGTCTTGGGGAGCTTGATATATGTATCGTTTAACAGTAATAAAACGGGTGTCGCTGGAGTCACAGGAACTACTAACCCTTCCGAAGCACATGAGTTCATCCCCGTTTTTGTGTGGGTTTGCATTGCTTGATCTTTAGCAATTATCTGTGTAGTGTTTTGTAGATCACTGTTTGTCCTTTTTCTTTCGGCCATTGTATTGTCTGTCCTTCTTACATTCACGATTCGTGATTGCCCGTTTTGGTATCTTCACACATTGCTTGACATACGTCTTGGGGTTATAAATATTATACTGCATACAGTACATTGTGTGTTTTGAAGGATAAAATCTATTGAGTACCATTTTAGATTATCAAACTAGAAAACTTACCTTTGTCTTTTCTCCTCTGTTGTGCTTTCTTCGTACCTTCCATTGTCTTAAGGTGGCGAGCTGTTACTTTATAATTTGTCACGTGACTGTCAGGCAGCTTAGTGCTGAACCCATTTTCCCCTAGAAATTCCTGTAAGATATTAAATAGCCTATGTTACCTTACATTTGAGGTTTCTCTTACATCATGATTTATAAAAAATATTGTTCCATTCCGAACCCCCAAGTATAGATAATTACTGATGATGTAATTTGAGGTTTGGGTTTATGGTGTTTAACGCCACTTTCAACAATATTTCAGTTATTATATCGTGGAGGTCAGTTTTATTGGTGGTGGAAACCGGAGTTCCCAGAGAAAACCACCGACCAGTCGCATGTCCCTGACTAACTTTTCAGCTAATGTTGTATCGAGTACACCTCGCCTGGACTGGATTCGAACTCCGCACAACTTCAGTGGTGATATACACTGATTGCAAAGGTAGTTGTAAATCCAACTACCATACGGTGACGAGCATGACGGCCCCTAAGGTAATTTGAAGATTAATGATAATAACACAATTTTATTTACAGATACCACTGGCACTAGTGGCACGCTTGCATATACATGTATTATACTCTTAGGATAAGGCCGGCATGCACGTTGTTGTTACCATAAGATTGTATGGATATATCGACAGGATATTGTAGTAAAAATAAGCATGATTTGTATGGAAATGGTCATTTTGTGGTGTTATATATCAGGTTAACGTATATACATGTACATGTATAATAGCTGAAGGTTTCGATAAAATTTTAACATAATTTTGAAGGGGAAGACCTATCCTGTCCCCGAGTACCTGTGATGCATATGCATTCAATAGTAATACCTTACCCGAGGTGTAGATCGAATCAGGTGTGAAATAGTACGTGCTCCCATCGTGTGCGATAGATCGTAAGTTCGAGTCTGATCGGGTCAAACCAAAGACTATAAACTTGGTATATGTTGCTTCTCCGCTAAGAACGCAGCATTAAGGAGTACTAGCAAAGACTGATTGGCTCGGAATCAGGATAATGTGTCCAATTGGGGCGACATGTCTATCCATGGACTGTTGTTTCAGTGAGCTAGCACTTTAAAATTCCAACTAAGCCTGTAGGTCTAGTTCAAAGCGGACCTCATCATCATTTCATTCAATAAAATTAACTTGTTCTCGCCATGGTATAGTTGAAAAATTGCTAAGTTGACGTTAAACAACAATCACTCAATCACTCACTTACCCGAGGTGAACAACATGAGTATCTTGCACTCAACGTGTGGATCATGGATTCTGCAAAACTTCTACTCTCACAAATAGTTTTGTCAATTTGTTCAAGCAACACACTTTCCCTGTGAAAAAGAGAATGAGAAAATATAGGTAATGCTTTAAAAAAAAATACTACGTTAGCTTTATAATATGCAAAGTCAAAGGAACCTTGTGATCTTAATTCCACTTTGGTAATCAACTGGATTTCTAATATTTTTATAGTGTATATAAATTGTACCCAAATAGAGAAAAAGAGGAACATTTATCTTCAACTGTACATCATGCAAAAAAGTCGACATATGTCTGTTACGAAAGCTAAATCGTGGTCATGATCGTATTGTAGTTGGATTTACAGCTACCAATACAATCAGTGCCTATCATCACTAAAGTTGTGAGTTTGAATGTCATTGATGGCGAGGTGTACTCGAGACAACCTTGTGTGATAAAGTTTATCAGTGACTAATTGCGATAGTTCGCTGGTTTTATCCGGGTACTCCAATAAAGCTGTTTGCCACGATATAACTGAAATATCGTTGAAATGGGTTTCAAACACCAACGGCCATAACCCTAACCCTAACCCTAAGAAAGTCGATACATGTATGTTATGAAAGGTTAATTTCGTTTTTATAATGTTTGTTTCCCTCCCCATTGGATGAAGAAAGAAAATATATGTACTCACTTCTGTTTTAATGTAGTTGTCAGGATCTGTCTAAGTGAAAATAAACCAGTGCTAATCCTATCTGTCAATTCAAATTCAAAATATTCTACAATTGACTTCTCTAGCTGAAATAGATAAAAGTACATTTATTTTACACCATAGATCTAGTTCTGACAATAAAAACGTAGATATCTAATTTAGTGCGCCCGACGCGTTTCTGGAATAATATTCATCAGCTACGATCAAAATGGAAAGATTGGAAAGACAAAAAGTTGAATATACACTTCAACAAATTTGAGCTCCACACAGGAGAAGTATTTCATAAATAGCTTTTAAGATACATTTGGAAAATGTGTAACACATTGATCAGATCAAATATATCTTGTATGGTTAAAACCATCGTCGTATCGAGTACCATGATCCTGCCACGAGTGGGATTCGAGCTCACAACTTTAGTGGTGATAGGTACTGTTTGCACAGGTAGTTGTAAATCCAACTACCACACGATTACTGCTGCCTCTACTCTCTACCGGTTACAGTTATAATGAACCTAAACATCTAATCAGAATTACCATTTTCATCAAAGATCTTGATATTTTTTCTTTACTTCTTAGTTCTTGGAACTTTTGCTCTGCTTCATTTGCAGTTTTCAGATTGACGTCATATAGTCTTTGCCATTGGCAAATTGCCCTATCTCGAGTCTCTAAATCCTTCTTGGCAATTGACAGAAACAATTCATATTTGGTTGCCTTGCTTCTGGTGACCCAACACACCTAAAAATTAGGAAAGAAAACAAACAATTATAAAGTTTCATGAACAGGTTCATTTTATGGAAATGGAATACATATAAAGTATGGACACTAACAACCATAGTACAGTTATAACTGGCATGAATCTGTATGAAAGGGTGCACTCGACTCGCAGTCGCAAGTGATAAAGTTTACCAGTTGCTTGCCCATGGTCGGTGGTTCTCTCCGGGTACTCCGGCTTCCTCCACCACTAAAACTGGTCGCCATGAAATAGCTGAAATATTGTTGAAAGTGGCGTTAAAACACAAAAAATCAATCAATCAATCAATCTCTATGTTCCAAGTACGTGTTCATTGATTTGTGTACAGCTACATGTCGATAGTTTATTAACGAATTATCAACCAATAAGGGCATATTTAAGGGGCGAATCCAGGATTTCAAGTTAGGGGGCGCACTTAAAAAATCTCGCCGAGCGGAGAGAGGCGCGAAAATTTTTGGGGTATTTCGTGTGAAAAATCACGATTTTACGCAAAAAAATCATATTTTGTCCAATTTTTTTTGGGGGGGGGGGCGTGCCGAGCGCCCCCCCCCCCACCCCTGGATCCGCCCCTGTATGTACAGTCAATACAATAAAATAAAAATAATCAATTACAAATGGATAAATGACGGACAACTATATAAAACATTATCACGAAAATAGACAATATACGTTCACTGTCGACAAACTTAAAATCTCTATGTAGGAGTTATAGAAACAGGAAGGAAATCGACTCTCTGGTAGAGTTTTCTTTCTGTTTCGAGGCGAGTACTAATAAATTTTATATTTCCCGTCAATGTCAGTATAGTCCTTAAATTCCACACAAAAAGCAATGTGTTCAACATTTGACATTTTTGCTTAGGTTCCTATTTGTGTGTCTACTGGAGCGTGTCATGGCCATGATCGTATGGTAGGTAAATTTACAACTACCTATGCAATCAGTGCCTATCACCACGGGTGTTGTGATTTTGAATCTGGATCAGGGCAAAGTGTAGAACATTATGTGATCAAGTTAGTCAGTGTCTTGCGACAGGTCGATCGGTGGTTTTCTCCGGGTCCTCAGGTTTCCTCCACCAATAAAACTGACCGCCACGATGTAACTGAAATATTGTTGAAAGTGGCGTTAAACACCATCAAACAAACAAAAACAAACAAACAAATGTATCTAACATACAGCAAGGATTTAAATAGTATACAAATCCTTGTATACAGTGAAACCTATAGAATATTACAGACAGTTCATTGGTGTACATTTGTAAGAACCGACGGAGATGGCTCTGTCAATTGTTAGGGATATAATAATTGTTAATGTACTTTAGTAATTTACCTCCTGTTGTTTCTGTATTTCTGCGTACAGCTCCTGGTGTTTTTCCACAGAGGCCCTAAGCCTACCGATCTCTGTGTAATATGTACTGATAGTTTCTTTATCAAATCTGAAACATTAAAAAAATATATTCATTTACAAAAATGTAATTTAATTGTAATTGGTATACAAACAAACTATACACACCAAATGCAAATAGAACCGGGGCCCGGGTGGCTCAATTAGTTAGGTCGTTGGATCTAACAGCTCATACAAGCTTATCACCAATACGACGTGGGTTCGCGCCCACCTTTGTAAATTATAAAAAAAAAGGTACACTCGACTCGCAGCCGCAAGTGATATAAAGTTTACCAGTTGCTTGCCCAGGGTCGGTGGTTCTCTCCGGATTCCTCCACCACTAAAACTGGTCGCCATGATATAGCTGAAATATTGCTGAAAGTGGCATTAAACACCAAAATTCAAAATTCCAAGAAGAACCTTTGTGGTCGCGATGGCATGATAGTTTGGTAATCATTGCATATCTTCATAACATGTAAACTTGATTCCTACTCATGGCGAGGTGTTCTCGATAGAGTTGAATGAAGTCAGAAACACGTAGATCTTGATTCCTACTCATGGCGAGGTGTTCTCGATAGAGTTGAATGAAGTAAGAAACACGTAGATCTTGATTCCTACTCATGGCGAGGTGTTCTCGATAGAGTTTAATGAAGTAAGAAACACGTAGATCTTGATTCCTACTCATGGCGAGGTGTTCTCGATAGAGTTTAATGAAGTGATAAACACGTAGATCTTGATTCCTACTCATGGCGAGGTGTTCTCGATAGAGTTGAATGAAGTCAGAAACACGTAGATCTTGATTCCTACTCATGGCGAGGTGTTCTCGATAGAGTTGAATGAAGTGATAAACACGTAGATCTTGATTCCTACTCATGGCGAGGTGTTCTTGATAGAGTTGAATGAAGTGATAAACACGTAGATCTTGATTCCTACTCATGGCGAGGTGTTCTCGGTAGAATGAAGTGATAAACACGTAGATCTTGATTCCTACTCATGGCGAGGTGTTCTCGATAGAATGAAGTGATAAACACGTAGATCTTGATTCCTACTCATGGCGAGGTGTTCTCTATAGAGTTTAATGAAGTAAGAAACACGTAGGTATCAAATGATCAAGTTCAAGGTCATCACTTGCGATAGTTCTATACACAAAACCTAGCATTTCATGTTCATTTGCAACGTTTGTTTTTCTTCGCTTTTTTACATTTATATATCCGAGTAAATAAATAAATAAATAAATAAATAAATAAATAAACTAAATTCAAAATTTCGAGATAAAATGATTAACTATACTTACGTTTTAATTGGATTAATGTGATGATCGGTGGACAGACATTTCTTCACAATGTTTATAATTTTATGGCTAGCAGATTTGTTCTTAGGCTGATGTTGTGCTTTGACGATACTGAACACAGTTTCTGTTAGAAGATTACATAAGGTGTCCATCATTGGAAAAGCTGACACGAAAAAAAAAAGAAAAATATTTTTATACATTGTACGTATTTAGAATTTATAATAAATGAAAACAAAAACAATATCACACTGTCGGAACATTTCCAAAATACAATAGAAAACTTTCCTAGCTTGGCCCCATCACTTCAATAAAAAGTGGCGGGGCTGAACTATATTTATGGATCCAGAACAGTTATAATAATATTGTAACGTGTACAAGGTAGTTATCTGTAGTATCTATACTACTACCGGGTAATTAATTAAGTGCTGCCACCACAGATGTTCAAGTACACTGGAAAGTAGACTACTCTAGATTTGACACACAAATCTAGGATATTAATTAGCTTGAGACTTGAAACCAAAGTCTCAGACAATTCTTATATGTTGGGTTAATGCCACAGAACCAGACAACAATTATATAATATACAGTTATTATCTGGCCAATTTAATATGAACCATGGGCAAGACAGCCTAAATACTATAAAAACACATCTTCTCGAATCACTTGGCACAGGCCAAAGGGAAGTCTAAATAACCGTCAAATGCCTGCCTCTCTTGTATCAGCAGAAACCACACGAATAGCAATAGAGTAGAGATATATCGGGAAAATACTCAAACTATAACACGGAAAATTGCCTATCAGGTAATTCAATATTATCTTGTTTTTTTTCCCCCAGTAATATTTTGGGGGTGGGGGCTGTTTTTGTTGGGTTAATTTT
>MJUT01013697.1:27003-60402 GCA_002080005.1 Gigantidas platifrons
GTGTGAACAACAGCCTTCTTACTATACCTGTGCCGTGTTTATATCCTGCCAACTTTTCCATTATCCCAATAATCTGCTTGTTGGAGTATGCTTTGGCATTTAACCGGACTTCCAGTTCTTCACTCCAGGTGGCAAAGGTATCAATTCTATTGAAAATGCAATGAAGAAAATGTATCAATAATCAATGCTATTGAAAGTATAATTAGGATATTCGTGAGAATATCTATTATAAAAGGTGTGGAGATATTAATGCTTCGCGAAAATAAAAAACAAATAAATAAAAAAAACCGCTAAAAAACATCTTATTTTGGAAACAAATTGGTCCATATGCAAAACAAAATCGAAAACATGACTTGAGGCAAAGAATCCCGCCTTCCTGGTATGTTTCTATTGATGTGCTACGAAGCAAAATCAAGTATTCCGTGCCAATGAATGGACACATTTCTTGAACATTATTTGTTAGAAGAATGGGCACAAATCTAATCCGACCTGCTGATGGTAAACTATGTTCTTATGCTTAACTATGTGTTGTGATGTTTGTTTTGTTTGTCTTCGTCCTGTGACTTGTGAACCCAATGTTGCCTTTGTCTCTGGATTGTCCATTCTTGATTGCCCCCTCGGATTGATTGATTGATTGATTGATTGATTGATTGATTGATTGATTGATTGATTGATTGATTGATTGATTGATTGGTGCTTAACGTCCAGCAAGCAATTTTTCAGCTATATTCAGGACGAGAACGTTAAAAAATTTAAGCGCCACGTGACTGGAAACAAGGAAAGGTGATGGGTAGGGACGGATAATTTAGCCAGTGCAACAGGTCTCTTATGCACCACTCATCATGAGCATAATGCTCATAGTGAGCTGTTACACTAGGTTCTTTAACGTGCGAAGAGGGTGGCAATCTCTCAACACAGGACCTCGGTTTTATTTACGTCTCATCCGAAGGACGGTTTGGCTGTGAATTTCTACATTCCGCACAACCGACGAACGCTCCTTCAAGCCGAAGAAGCTCTCGGTCCCATTTCTATACCCCGGGGTTCCCGCAGGGATTACCCCTTTTAGAGCACTGGTGCCTCTAGGACGGAGAAACCTGATGCCTATTCTACCCCGGCACACCCTCTGGGAGGGGGTTGTACAAATAAAAGAAACATTAAAAATATAAAACCATACATCTAGAACATATATTATTCCACTATATTTTTGCATATAAATTAATTTCTTTTAAAAATCGCAAAATTATGTCGCCTGCGACATTTGTAAATAAATTAGATAAATTGTTGGCATTGTAGAATGTCTGCCGAACATCGGCAACATCCACACAATCAATCAAGACATGTTTTAATGAAAAATTAGAATTACACGGAATACATTCCGGTCGTTCCTCATTATTTAACAAATAACTATGAGTAAGTCTACTATGACCTATACGACATCTGGTCAAGACTACCTGTTCCTTCCGATTCTGACCGTAAGAACAGGGAGTCTTGCCAACTAGGACGTTTATTCGTTTTGTTTGTCTTCGTCCTATGACTTGTGAACCCAATGTTGCCTTTGTCTCTGGATTGTCCATTCTTGATTGTCCCTTCCTTCGGTTTTCTCTAACGTTTATTTGTTTTGTTTGTCTTCGTCTTGTGACTTGTGAACCCAATGTTGCCTTTGTCTCTGGATTGTCCATTCTTGTTTGGCCATTCGGTTTTCTCTAACGTTTATTGGGTTGTTTGTCTTCGTTCTACGACTTGTGAACCCAATGTTGCCTTTGTCTCTGGATTGTCCATTCTTGTTTGGCCATTCGATTGTCTCTAACGTTTATATAAAAATAATTTTGGTAGTGAAAACTATTTAGTTTGAACTGAAAAAGAACCTGACAAGAACTGTGTTTGTCTGCTCACAGGAACTTGCCTTTCGTTATCAATAATTGTAAGCCGATTTATCAATGCGCGGTACTAAAAAAAAGTACCGCACATTGATAGTAGGGTTAAAATTATTGATAACGAAAGGCCGGGAGCAAGTCCCAGTGGTCTGCTCACTCGTCGTTGAAAAGAGTACAGATGTTCCACTGGTGTGTTTCTGGTATTTTTAGACTATAAGCATTTCTTTTGGAGATTTTGACATTTCAGGGTAAACTATACAATATATACACTGTCGGAAAATATAAATTCATTTGCACTTGTTGCGAAGCAGTGTAGAAAAGTTCGCCAGAGGATCGCTTTTCTACCCGTGTCTTTAGCTCGTCAAATGAAATATACATTTTCCTACAATGCACATGTATTATTCCAATTAACGGGCATATGATAACGCATATACATACAGATTAATACATGGGCATTTCCATATTGGCCTGATTATCATCCCGAGACCCCCATATTGGCCCGAGACGCAGTCGAGGGCCAATATGGGTCGAGGGATGATAACCAGGCCAATATGGAAATGCCCATGTATTAAACTATTTATTACATACTTCCGACATCTAGAAAAGAGACACCCATATTGGCATGAGACGAAGTGGAGGCCCATATTAGCCCGGGCCAATATGGGCCTCGATATGGAAATGATCTTGTAGTAATCCAATAACAGGTTATTTTCCCGGGGTGTAAAACTATGGACAGTTTACTTCCGGTCATATTGGTCATACAAAAATGCCTTTATTTTAACTAAGTATGCAATAAAGCAGTATATGGGTACATTTGTCAACAACTCGCCGCATATGTTAAGTAGTAAGAGCAAAGACTGTTTGGATAGCAATCGGGATAACGGACCCCAGTGGTGCGACATGGAAAAATATTTGGTAAAATAAATTCTGGTAAGTCAGATGTCACATTATATTTAGTCGATATAGATAATATTCACATCGACGTTAAATCTGGTAAATATTACATGACGTCATTGATGACGTATTTTACGCTTGATTAAGCATCTTTGCGTGTATTTGTTTGTAAATATTGGCATAAAAACATACGGAGGAAAGTCGTGAATTTAGTACGGAAGTAAAAGAATTGATGCATGATCTTTGTACACAGAAAGTCATCGTGAAAGTGAGATAGCAAGAATGTTAACCAGACCTCAGAGTACCGTATATGATGTTATTAATAATTATTTGAATCGTGATTCGTTGGCAAATAAACAAAGAAGTGGAAGACCAAAACTTGCTACGATCCATGATTACCGCAAACTCGACAGACGTGTCAAATCGAACAGAAGGAGCTGTTGACGTGACATTAGTACACAGTTTAATGAAAACAGAAACACGCCCGTGTCGGTCAGATCTATTCAGCACCATTTGCAGCACATAAAAACGGATACCGCAGATTTGGTTCATGGTAGAAAGTCGAGTGAGAGAAGTAAATAGACGGAAGCGAAAGTCATGGCGTTGGAAAAATCAGAGATGGAAAATACGAGATCAGTGCGATAAGGAGTCATTTTTTCGGATGATAGTAAGGTTGTGATTGGTGCTAATAAAGAGATTTACGTTTGGCGTAAGGATAATGAAGGTTGTCCGGAGGCCTGATTTGTTCAGGAAACCATGTTCACACACTTTTCAAAGACTGGTTTGTGGTGCATTAGTTGGCACGATGTAGGTGCAATCGTTATTTAAAGTGGATGGCCGGAAATATCATACTTTAGTTTATGCCCTATGCTATATTATTGATTCACAGTTATGGCTAGTTTTGGCTAGATATTTCCCGGATAACAGCTATTTATTCCTGGATGACCATGTACCAGTCCGTAGAGCTAGGCTTGTCACCGATTTCATGACAAGAAACAGAATTAAGTGTACCAGTAGGCCAGCACAGTCATATGATTGAAAATATGTGGTTTCTAAAAGACAGATGCAGTTTCGTCTGCAAAACATTAATTCAATCAGGGGCGGATCCAGGATTTTAAGTTAGGGGGGCGCACTTAAAAAAAAATCGCGCCGGGCGGAGCGTGGCGCGAAAATTTTGGGGGTATTTCGTGTGAAAAATCACGATTTTATGCAAAAAAAATCATATTTTGTCCAATTTTAGGGGGGCACCGGATGCACCCCCCCCTAACCCCTTGAACCCGCCCCTGAATTCAACGACACCATTTTAATCAAATCCGCCGTATCTAGAAGGACATCACACCAGGATGTATTCAGAACTACTAATCCATTCCACGGAGAATTGCACATGCATAAAGATGAAGGGACACCTAACTAAATATTAAGGTATGTCTTTTGTATTATCTTTGAATATTACTTCATCAATAGCATAACTTTGCTTTATTTTCACGTTTCTCTGCGCCGGCATATTGTTTTACCGAATACATGTTGGCGAGAAACAGTTACAAACGATGTCCGCTTTGTACTTGACCAACACACTTAGTTTGATTTTTATAGTACTAGCTCACCGAAACAACAGTCCGCGGGTAGACATGTCGCTCCACTCCGACACATTATCCTGATTCCGAGACAACCAGTCTTTCCTTTTCCCCCTTAATACTGCGTGCTTAGCGGAGAAGCAGCAAAGGGGTTAATATTGTTTTTGTTATCATAATCTACAAAATTATAAGGGAAAATGCGTTAAATTAATTGAATTTATCAAAATTGTAACTTTTATTTTTGGGTCAAACCTTATTGTTTTTTTACGGAATAAAATATAAACTATTTCAGCATGCAAAAAAAAATGTGTAAAAAGAAAACAACATAATTTTTTTTCTTTTCTTTTCTTTTTGTTTTGTTTTAGTTTGCAATTCTAGAACATTTCGAATAATCACATCTAATGAAAAAAAAATGAACAGGGAGCTAAACGACTGAAGAAAAATATTTCCTCAATTTTATCTGATTTGTCAGCATCATTTTACTATTTTTCATAAAACGTAACCTACGTTTCGTGCGTCACCGACATTAGACGATAAATGTCTGGTATATATATTGTTTCCATCTTCAATTTTCCTTTAATCTTTGTAAATTCTGCTTCGATCTATTTCATGTGCATATAGCTCAATGGTTCCAGTCGGAATGGAGAATCCGAACATGCAACGTCACAATATGACCGTACATTCATTGGTCAGTTACAACACCTCTAGCGACGAGTTATTTATAGACGGTCTAGAGAGGGAAAAGTCCCTTGTGTATAAAGCAGGGGCGGATTCAAGGGGGGGCGCACCCGGCGCGCCCCCCCTAAAATTGGAAAAAATATGATTTTTTGGGCCTAAAATCGTGATTTTTCACACGAAATACCCCAAAAAATTTTGCGCCTCCCTCCGCTCGGCGCGATTTTTTGAAGTGCGCTCCCCTTAACTTGAAATCTTGGATCCGCCCCTGTAAAGCGGTTATGTTGTATTTATTCCACTATTTTATGGTGTCTAAGTGGGTTTATCGGCACTAAAACTTCCAATATGTTACCAGTATTTTGCTGAATTTATTTAAACACACAAATTAAAATATTCTTTTTTACCACTGACTTTATTCTCTGATGAAGAAAAAGTCATCGTTAATTCTTCTGACAGATTTTGAGAGATCAAATAGACATCTAATAAGACATTAATGGTCTTCGTGGGAGACCAGATTAAATATGTCATTAATTTGTGGGAATAAAATAATGAATATGACGGACTTTAATTTGTTATGGAATGAAATGTAACTTGAAGTACGCCCGTAAGTGACATTAAATTGCTAGTTGGAACTACGCATGGTTCTTTTTTTCTTAAATATTTGATTGCTTACAATATAATTTATGTTTTTGATTTCTGTTAATATTGAAAATGTATTTGACAGTGTTGGACATGGGTTTACGAAAAACAATAGAATGAAATTGATTACGAAAGTCGTAGTCGTCACGGATTACCCCCTCATCTCAAAAAAAAAAAATTGACTAAGGACGCCACGGATGAAGGACTATATTTACTTTCAGAAACTGTAAACCGAATATTAAGTGAACAAGTAATTGGTGTCCCTTTGTATTGAAAATAAGATTTAATTCAAACTTTCAATCCTACAAATTTCCGGAAATTCTATATGGATCCGTATATTATTTGTGTATTAGAAATAGTGAAATTTCAAGATGGATGCTAAAGTTTTCAATTTATTTGTTTTGCAAATCTAATCTGGCAATTCGTTCCGAATGAAGATGGTATTTATCTATTTATGAGCATAACCAATATATAATACACGTTTCTTTCATAAGATAAGATAGGAAGTTGTCATATCAAGGAACAACGGTGTCATATTCTGCAATTAAATAATTCAATTTTGTCTAGAAGTAGAAGTGTTTCCCCGGTGTCGAAGTTCCTGTTTGTTTGAAATGATGTCTACAAATTTGACACAGACACTTGTTTCTGGTAAAATAAATATACCTAGATACTAATAATACCAGTATCTAAGTATATTTTTTTACCAGAAACAAGTGCCTGTGGCTGTGAAATTTGACCATATAAAACTGATTATGCTGTTTGTTTATTTGATATGGTTAAAAGCTTTTCCATGTTGTCTGGATAGCAGAATCGAAAAAAAAACCAAGCACTAAAAACGGTCCACTCCGTTCCCACGGTCTTGTAAAAAATCGTGAATTTCGTCTAGAACAGCAATAGATGTTGACATTCACTTGGAGGATGTTAACACATATTATTAAATGATCGAACGTTAGAGAGATATCGTTTAATGCTAGCGCTCATGTAAACAGGAAGACACTGCTTTACACAACATGTGTCGCAACTTCCGCCCAGACAAAACTATAGTCCATATAGAGTCAATTGTAAGAGGGCGAGTAACTTAAATATCAGAAAGAGCATGCATGCAACATTCATATATTATAAATCCCCCTCAATATCGGGTACTTGTATGCATGTTTGCTCATCTATCAGTATTTCCTTGTTGCAACGCGGATTTTGCGGATGGAAATTTCAATATCTAGAAATTGATATTGTCGTTTCGCCCCGAATCCTGTTCACCCTGTGAATCGTTTCGCCCCTATTCCCGTTCACCCCGGGTCGTTTCGCCCTCATTTATTAATAGTGTTTTAACAAATGAAATATGGAAAATACCATTGCAAATATTCGTATTTTGGATGTTGTAAGGCTTGTTCATGGGTACTTTATTTTTGTCTTCCTCATAATTAACATGCAATCTTGACGTGTTTAATATTATGTATGGCTTCACTTTCATTGTTTGACATCAGATTAAATGTGTAAAATTTGTTTGTTCACTTTCATTGTTTGACATCAGATTAAATGTGTAAAATTTGTTTGTTCACTTTCATTGTTTGACACCTAAGAGCAATGGCAATGGTTGTTTAGTATCGCTTCCGTTTAGCAGAAAAAAAGAACTTGACATATTTTAAACTTTGAAAAGGAGATAAGAACCACAGAGTATTGTATGTACTTTACCTATGAATTTCCCTGTAAAACCATACGAAATCTGATATTTATTATTGTTAAATATCCGAGAAATTAGCATATGAAGGAGAGTTTGATGTCTCCATTAGTCGATTTCGTCGTATTTTGGTGCCATTCTGTACACATAAGTGAATCTAAACCCCTTCACGATGATTCTTTATTGAAAAAAATATTCTTCCTTTTGTGTTCAACAATATTCCACTGAAAAATCGTGCAAATTAACTGTTGCAAACACAATGTTGATGTTAACTCCGTTGTTTATCATATATTTTTTATTATTTTGATTTTATTTTTTTTAATTAATAAATAATTACCAAAAAATTGTCGAAAAAGACTTCATCTATTATAATATAATAGCGATTGTAAAAAAAAGTGGGGCGAATCGACTCACTTTCCGGGGCGAAACGACCCGGTACCTTCTGAACAAATCATGTTTTGTATTAAAAAAAAGTACAAATGTACAGTATGTACAATTCATATTAAAAACTGCATCAGTGGCGTAATGGTTAGTGTGCTCGCCTCGAGTCAGTCGAGTACGGTAGATCCTGGGGTAGAGTCAGACCAAAGACTATAAAATTGGTATGTGTTGCCTCTCCGCTAAGCACACAGCATTATTAAGGAGAAAGAGCAAAGACTGGTTGGCTCAGAATCAGGATAATGTGTCCGAGTAGGGCGACATGTCTATCTGCGGATTGTTGTTTAAGTGAGCTAGCACTATAAAAATCCAACTCAGCATGTTGAGTTAGTCCAAAGTGGACTTCATCATCATTTCATTGAAAATTAACTTGTTCTCACCATGATATACATATGTACAATGTAGCTGAAAAATTGCTGAATTGGCATTAAACAACAATCACTCACTCTAATTAAATAAGAATATTAATTGTTCATTTTGATGCATAAAAACCTAATCGCCAACGATGGACTTTTGGATGTGAAAATTTTTAAATGGAGCGATCACACAATATATCAGAAAACAATTTAAATAGATGAATATATATAATTGTCCATGTGATTAGATAATTCATTGCTAATTTAGGTTATGTACTAACATATATAAATTTGCACCCATTTTCGATAAATCTGATTTTTTCAATTGATCAAATGTTTACTCAGACTGACAGATGTCCAATATGGCAGTACATTTAATTGGTTCATTAATCAGACCGTGATTTACATGAAAATAGGGGACATGTGATACATATTTTTCAAGAAAGAACCAAATATTTTAAAAGATCAATGTTTTTAAAATGATACATTAAACTGTATAACTCATTAAACATGTTAAATACAAAGACATAGTTAATTCTTTTCTTTGCTCAAAAGTAAAATTCCAAAGTACAATGTATGATACCACAATATAGCTGAAATATTGCTAAAGTTGGCATTAAAGATCAATCAATCAATCAAACCAATTTATGATATTAGAAATATGAGTCAGTTGACATATATAGGAGTACGTCATGTAATACTTATAGATTATTATATGGCATTTTTCATATTACACAGAGTTATTGAAAAGTGTCGGTTTTGTCGGTTTTGCCGATAAAAAATATAAATGTCCGATAAATTCAGTCCCTCTGTCGGTCCGGATGTCCGATAAATATGCGATCCTGTAATTCTCGCACCGGTTTTTAGACGTACCAAAATTGCGACTGGTTTCCGATTTTTATTTTACTTATTTTGGTAATGGTATATCGAAATCAGCGGTGTCAGTAGAATTATCCCTGAGAAATGATTGTCGGTTTCCTCAAGTCAATTTTTTGCCGCCGGGTCGTTATCTTTTATTACTATTACTAATAAATACAATAAAATAAAATAAAATGAACACACCGGCCCTCTATTCTAACTCTAANGGGCAACTAAACTATCTTGTTAGATGGTCAAATGATGTTATTATTAATTGAATCTGAATAAATGCATAAATACTAGTGAAATCATGCAAAAAACACAAGGCTAAAAACAAGTTAATATAATATTTTATTTATAAATGTTCGGACTGACAAAAGTTTGTTCGGACTGACAAAATCTTGAAGGTTGTCAGTCCGAATGTCTGACACAACCAAAAAAATTTCAAGAACTCTGATTACATGTCATATCAAACCGAGACCTCCATATTAGCCCAAGGGTTGATATGGCATGTAATATGAAAAATGCCATATCATAACCTATTTATCATATAGTAGACTGTGGACAAAAGTATTCGTACGATTCCAATGGTCCCTATATATTTCATATTTTAAAAAAAAATTACTCTGAAGTCAATTCATGTCCGATTTTGATAATTTATGTATCAATAAAAACATTTTTTTTGGTATTTTTACTCTATAATTTCAAAATAATTTTCTATGATAAACATTTTGAGAATACACAAGTTAAACACAACTGAATTCATTTTGTTTTTCGAAACAAAATGCATTGATAGTTTTTGCTGACAGATTATTAAAAGTCTGTGTTTAAATCATGGCCATTTGAAAAACATGCCTCAAAAAGTTATTTCAAAATTACTAGTTCATGATTAATTTCAGACTATACTCAGTTTTCCTACTTGTAATTTCATTTGATTTATGAAGCCAGCAGTGTCATCATTCATTGCATAACGAGCATTTTCCATGTTTTCTCCGTTATCCATTTTGACAGTAGCAGATGACGGAAGTAAACAAAGATATATTAATAACGAAAACTAAGCGGACAAAATAAAACGTGAATTCCTCGAAAAAAAAATTCCAAAAAACAGAAGACTTTATGCACAAGCGAAAACCTAAATATTTCATCTCATTCAAAATTACCGGTCACCATTTTGAAAAATCCATATCTCACCCCCCCCCCCCCCATGTAATACGGCACACATTATTACACCCCCATGTAATACGGATCAGGTTATTACACCCCCTGGAGATATGACTTGTTGCATTTCGAATTTATGACAAAATTAAACATATCTTAAGCAAGTATATGATAAATACATTTATCCTGCACTTGTTATATTTGAGCTGTCAAAATTGCATTGACTGGATAACATTTTGTTATATACTGTCTGATGTTTCTGGTATCCCTATTATCCACCTTTTGAGCTTTGGGAAACTAGTTGTAAATCTAGTTCACTTCCTGTTGTCAGAAAATATCAAAAGGGGCAATCAAGGGATAATTGTATAATTTTATTACATTGTATTTAATTCAAAATATAAATCAACGGATTAATGTGATTTTTTTTCAGGATAATGACCTTGGTGAACCTCGCCTTAATATCCCAGTTTTTAAGCCTCATACTCATAACCTATATATGTTAAGATACTGCATTTGTGCCATTAATCAAGCCTTTCAATAAGGGGTGATACCAGGTACTTTTACCCACTTACAATGATAACAGTCTTCGAAATTAGACTTTCGAATTTACTGGCCCGAAAACTTCAAAATTATAATATTTATATAGATTCTATTGAAAAAATTTAGCAAAAGTCACTAGTCCGAATCAATTTTCACTGGCTGTGGGCCACCGGACCACTGCTAAAGTCGATGACTCCTAATTTCAAAGAGTGTTGCATAAGATATTCATAAAAATGTTCAAATTTTAAGAAAAAGTACTGCCAGTAAATAGTGATTTACTGGCACAGTTATATTGAAAGCCCTAATTAATATTGTCTATTATCTAAGGGATAAGTTGTTTTCATTTATTTAAGTGATTTCAGCTATTTTCCTTGGGGAAAAAATCCGAAAGTGTGCAGAACATGGTCAGAACTGGTCAAAAATTGACCTTTTGAAAGGAGGTATAGATTGTTTCAGCTACTTTCCATTGATTTTCAGTTATTTTATTTTCTAACCAGAATCATCCCTGATATATAGTCTTTATCTTCTTTCAGGGATAAAAAAATATTAGATGACAGAATAAATACATATTTTAATCAAGTATATTATTTGTATATTATATCAGGTGAAACAGAGTATTTTTTCGTTGTTTTTTTTCCTCATATTAAGGAACCATTACAATTGCTTATATACTTGTTCATTGTTTGTATATTTAATGTTTCTTTTAGGGGAATAATCCTTCACAACTGGAGAAAGAAATTGGAACAGAACAGTTGCCAGCCAATGAGCATTACTTTGGCCTTGTAAATGTAAGATTATTTTATTCTTATTTAATTATATATAATTACTATAGAATTTTGTCAGTTTGTCAGTGACTTGCGACAGGTCGTTGGTTTTCTCTGGGTACTCGGGTTTCCTCCACTAATAAAAACTGACCCCCACAATTTAACTGAAATATTGTTGAAATTTGCGTTAAACACCATAAACCAAGCCAACCAACCTGTAGAATTCTGTATCGTATTATTTAGATTGTCTTGTTGAAGAAACAACAGTCATTTAATGTAAATCATGCTTTACCATAATATGCCTACTAATTAAGCTATGTAAAAGGATATTGTATCAAGGGACTAGGGTGACTGAGTGGACTTTTTTCTTTTGTACACAAGTTGGAAACGACTGACGTGTGTTCATGCCCTGTTGCCCTCCTCAAGTGTTAAGATTTCCATATATTTACCCATGGCCAATTTTGGGCATTCAGAAGTCTGGGCTTTCTTCCCCAATAAGTCTGGTAATCATGATATAACTGGTACGTACATGTATACAGGTACTTTGGCTTCCTCTAGCAATAAAACTGAAAACCATTTTATAGCTGAAATATTGTGAATAAGGAATTAAGCGCCCATACTCCCGACCTACAAATGTATATCACTATTTATCGATGATTTGTAAATTTTTCCTTTGATCTTTACACAGCCACAGGATAACATCAAGCAACAAGCATGATTTCTTTGTGTAATAAAGTGATGTTACAATGTTGACACTACCTGACAAATCCTTGATAAACATACTATCGTTGATATGATTTGCTCTAAATTGAATTAAAAAAATGTTCTTTATTCTTTTATTTTCAGTTCGGAAATACATGCTACAGTAATTCAGTACTACAAGCATTATATTTTTGTCGACCATTTCGAGAAAAAGTTTTACAATTCAAGCAACATCAGAAAAATAACAAGAAAGAGACTTTATTGACATGTTTAGCCGATTTATTCTATAGCATTGCCACGCAAAAGAAAAAAGTAGGAACTATTGCACCAAAAAAATTCATAACAAGACTGAGAAAAGAATATGGTAGGTTGTAATGTTAAGTTGTCATGTAACCATGGTAACCATCATACAGCAACTCTGAGAATTTATGATATTATTGTAGAATGTTCTCAAAAACAAAATTGTTGACCTCAGTACTTATAGATGATATACTTTACTTTAAGCATATTTTATTGTCATACAAAACAAGACAAATGGACAAGACACAAGTTATAAACTTATGAAGTCTTTTCCAATACATATAAACATTAGCAATGACAATATATTACAAATACAGATGACATGGACAAATACTATTGCAAAAATTTAAGATAACATAACAGGACAAAAATGGTTTGATTGGCTAGAATATAAGAGTCAGTTTAGCATATACTTATCTTTAAGCACAAATACAGGAACGTATATATACAAGGTCATTGTTGTCTGATGCATGATGTATATTCAATATATAAATTTACTAGACAAATCTTTTAGAGTTAAGAATGTATCATTGGACGAGCAAGAACAGTTTAGAGTTTTAGATGATATTAGTATGCTAAATTTGTAAATAAATGTTAGAGAACACCGAAGGGGCAATCAAAAATGGACAATCCAAAGAAACTGGCAACATGGATCACAAGAAGAAGACAAACAAAACAAAAAGACAACACAATATGTCGAACACCCCCACACGAAAACAAACTGGCAACATGGATCACAAGAAGAAGACAAACAAAACAAAAAGACAACACAATATGTCGAACACCCCCACACGAAAACAAACACAAACAATGCAAACAAAACATGAGCCGTTCTACAAACAATTGGAGCCAAAGACGAACCGAACATGGTTTACCTCTGATATGGTAATCTCAAATCTGGAAGGTAGGATTAGGGATTCAAATTCACAACCTTAGTGGTGAAAGCACTGCTTGCATAGGTAGTTGTAAATCCAATTAATGTGCGATCACGACCATGATGGCCCATTTTCTGGAATGTAGCATATATCATCTTTATTCCAAAGCATGCATTTTTTTTTTAAATCAAGTTATAATTAACCCACATAATTTCAAAATATTCTGCAACGATCCTTGATATGACGAGAATCCTCCATACATAATTATTTCCATCACTATTTATGGTTATATTCACATAGTTTTCTTCATATATAAAAAACACACTACGTTTTGTATATTTGGCTGTTGCATGTATAAAAAAATACTCAATATTGTTTATTTTCCAGAATTATTTGACAATTATATGCAGCAGGATGCTCATGAGTTCTTGAATTATCTTCTGAATAGAGTTTCTGAACTTTTACAAGGTAAGGTATATTAAAAGGTATGTACATTGTCTCATAATATAAAATGTATTTCTATTAAGCCAAGGAATGAGTAGAAATGTAAGGTTTGTTCCAAACTTTGTGCCTCGCACAAATAAGTTTTATATTCTACAACGGGATCTGTATATCCTGTTTACTCTGCAGTCTTAAATCCTTAAAAATTCAGAAAAAACATGAAATTTCAATTTAGAAAACAAGTGACCTCAAAAACCAGTTTCAACATTGCATGTCTTTCAAGTCATGACTTTTGCCATCTAGCCATTTATCGAAAAATAAAAGGAAGAAAGGATACAATGATTTTCAAGTGAAATAAAAACTGGTATTTCTCTTGATGAGATAAAAACGGTTATTTCACTCTATGATCATGCTGTCAAATAACCAATGTTACAATCGAACATATCACTGAGCATGTGGTAATGGAAAAAATCTGATATGCACAAACAAAAGGGTAAAATCTATGTAATAAAAAAAAGGTATAACTACTCTTGCATTTTCGTGAACGTGCTAAAAAATAAACCATGAGTAATCAAACGATGGTATTCATGTACTATAAATAGTGACATTGTGAACTTTTATCACAAAAGAGGTCATTCTCTTGTATATTTGGGTGATCACAACAGTTTTCAATACACACATGAATTAAAGTAATAATTGTCGAGGACAAATGTATTCTTGATAAATGAAAATCTCTGATATTCTATTAGCTGAAAAACAAGGAAACAAAGGAAAGACTGTAAACAATACGGAAGGGCAAAGTAAATCAGAACCAACGTGGGTTGAGGAACTATTTCAGGGAACATTTACCAACGAGACCAGGTGTCTGAACTGTGAAACAGTAAGTCAACCAATTTTATTGATAGGAATTTATATACAGTTGAATCTCGTTATCTCGAACCACAGCGGACCGAGAAAAAAATTTGAGTTATCCGTAGTTCGACTAAAGAGGAGTGCAAGAATTCGATGTCCATGAAAGGGGAAGTAACTCCATTTGGAATGTTATATCAATTTTCCGATCTCTTGATGTTTTTTTTTTTAGTTTTTGATATCCATATCAGTTGTTTTTAATTTGGTATGTGCATGCTTCTTTTTTAATTTTTATTTCCGTTGACTATTTCTGTTGATACTATCGTCGCATAATTCCTTGTTTTGTTTTGTATAATGTTGACACTATCGTCGCATACTTCCTTGTTTTGTTTTGTGTAATTTATATGTTATTTTCTTGTGTATTGAAAATCAGTAATGTTTTTATCGTTCATTTACAATGATAAAATAATTAATCAACTAACAACGAACTGTACATAAATGAATAACTTTATTAACAAGATAAAGTCACGTTTATTCATACAAAGGAAACATCATCGCAGGCAATACCAGGGCAATACACACATGTTTTTATTTAAAGAATACGAAATATTTAATGAAACGAATGTATCAATGAAACGCATATAAAATATTATAAAATACGAACAAAATGTATCAAGTACTAATAATACATATAAAAGCAATTTACTCAGTCTTTGTTAGAATTCATTTCAGCAGATTGACAAAAACTTGAAATGTCACTTTGCACAGTACACAATTTATATAAATGTTGTTTCATCAAAAAATGGGTCATTACGTTGAATTGCATTAATGCAGTATCAGAATTTTCGCTACACTCAAGTTGATCTCTGATGATGTCGCATGCTCTTAAAACTTCCTCCATCGGTCTTTTGAGGGGATAATTGTCTCCAAATTCCAATCTTATAATTAACCTTTGTTTTTTACCGACTGTTTATACACGACACAATAGAAGATGTACATGAAATACAATTTCGGCGAAAATTACCTAATTAACATAATCCGTATTTTACTATGACCCAAGCGCCACCTGTTTGATTGCCACATCAATTGATATGGCAAAAGTTGTAAGAATAAATAATTGTTAGTGATTTAACTGATTTAATTTAATTATCACTTGATTGCTTCATTTAAAATTAAAAACAGCTAGTTTAGGCCTTGCAAAATTAATTACTTGGTTCTCGGGCCCTTTTTTGTCAAAATTGATGAGGGAGGGCAGCATTTTTTTTTATCCTTTTACTGCTGTAAAAAGTGATGAGGGAGGCATTTTTTCTTTTTTTTGTGTGAAAAATATGGCAATGTATAAATCTTTTCATTACTTTATTGAAAATTTCAATTTTATTTCTTCCGATGGTGGCAGAAACATCACAAGTGGTTAATTTTTATGGAAACGTCCAATCCGATGGTGGCAGAAACATCACAAGTGGTTAATTTTTATGGAAGCGTCCAATCCGCTGGTCCCAACGTACCATTTTTTATCTCCGTAAACAATTCCAATAAGGTACAAGCTTCGGAGAAGCCCCCTATTATGTTCCCTGGTAAAACTGGCAAACATTTGTGCCGAATTTGCACAGAAACGATTGACATTTTATTTAAATGTCAAACGGAAACACGTTTTTTATTTATACATTGTCATAACGATGCTTAAATCTCATTTAAGCATGATGAGTTTTAAAGCATTTCACCGACCACACGATATAAGAGAAAAAACGGATGCGGTTGTTTTTTCCGTACGGACAGCGCTACCACATTTAATTTTTTTTTTTTACTATTTTTGCAATAAAATCGGCAATGCGGCGATGAATTTCCACATGCGGGCGGGCCTGAGAACCAAGAAATAACTTTTTATGGCCTTACACATTTCTTTATAATAATAACAACAATTAACAAAATTGATAAAGCTTAATTAACAGAGAAGATGAATGATGCAAGCCATAAATTTGACACTTTGACATCTGTTTATTGAGGTTAATTATCAGTTTGACATAACGAACATTGTTTGCATTTATTTTAATTATTAGTTCGACATAACGAACATGTTTTGCATTGATTTTCACCTTTGGGACTGAAAAGTTACTTCGAGACAACTGAAATTTCGACATATCGAAGTTCGAGATAAAAGGAGTAAAATCAGTTGAAAAGCACTAGCTTTTGTTCGGGACTTGAAAAAAAATTCGAGAAAGCCGAAATTTCGAGATAACCGAGTTTGACATAACGAGATTCACCTGTAGTTATTTTTATTACAGTGTAGCATTATAACAAATTTAGCATTCATTTGATTTGAGTGAAGCTGAATACCAAATTTACCGGTAACTTTTATTTCAGTTTCTTCATTGTGAGAACAAGTTGAACAATTGTATTTTTTATCTGTAATTTGGAATTTTTTTTTCTTTTATTTCACGGACTGATATTGACGATATCAATGAACTGTCTCTGTCTGCCTGGAAATTATGAGTCAGTGATACATCAAATGCAAATACGATGTTACCAATAGAAACAATAACATCAATTTTGAAGCTTGCAACACACATTTTGTCACTAGTCTAAGTTCGTCATATCAGACTCTTTGTGATACTAATGATAATGTCTGTCTATACCTTCAAAACTGTGTTATTCTTTATGATAACAGGGATGATTTTTTTCTGTTATTTGACTGATTTCAGTTTTTTTTTTTTTTGTGAAATAGAAATTCCAACAATTGTAAGGCACAGTCAGAACAGGTCAAAAATTACCTTTTTAAATGGGATGTGGATGGTTTTAGCTATTTCCATTGATTCTCCGTTATTTTATTTTCTAATCAGAACCATCCCTGCTTCAAAGCTGTGTTATTTTATATGTAATTGCATGTATATATTTATTATTTGCTGCATCTTAAACAATAATCAATCAATCTATTTTTCAGGTAAGCAGTAAAGATGAGGATTTTTTAGATCTGTCTGTAGATGTAGAACAGAACACCTCTATAACACATTGTCTGAGAGGTTTCAGTAGTACAGAGACACTGTGTTCTGAACAGAAGTATTACTGTGAAGTGTGTTGTAGTAAACAAGAAGCTCAAAAAAGGTACCTCAAATTCTTTGAAAGAAAATTGCAAACAATTTATATTTGAAAAAAAAAGAAGAATTAAAATGTGATAAAAAAAAGTTTACCTTGTTTTGAAGGGCAGTCGTGGTCGTGATCATATGGTAGTTGGATATACTACTACCTATGCACTCAGTGGCTATCACCACTAACATTGTGTGTTTGAATCCCTCTCATGGTGAGGGGTACTCATACAACGTTATGTGATAAAATTTGTCTGTGACTTGCAGTAGGTTGGTGGTTTTCTCCGGGTACCCCAAATCCAGTTTTCTCCACCAATAATACTGACCGCCACAATATAACTGAAATATTGTTCAAAGTGGCGGTTAACACCATAAACCAAACCAAACCAATCAAAGAGGATGGGCCACTTTCCCCATATTTTGTTTCACTAGGAGGGCCAATTTTAAACATATTGACTACGTGGTATTAAATGATGAATTTAAGAAGTAAAAATAATGTTCGACATTTTTGTGTACAATTGTCATATTATGGTCATTAAAATGGAGAAAAACTACCATGAAAAACAAACAAAATCGTAATTTTTACATTTTCCAAGGACTTCAGGCACTTGGAACAGGGAATCCCCTAGGCCTATGAAGCACCTCCACAACCAACATGAAGTATGTTTTTTTTATAATCGTCTATATGTCTTTTAACCCTCCACAAAAATTGAGTTTGGTTGTCAAGGTCCTAGATATAGAAAAAAACGCACAGGGCACTTACCTATGAGCTATATGTATATATAATTTCGCCGCAATTAGTGTGAGTTTGGTAGCTCAATCAGTATGATGGGTCGATGTCATGTAATTGCGAAGTGAAGTGTGGTTTTTGTTATGGGTTCGAGTCTTGTCAACAGCTGTAATTTGTTTTGCTTACAAATTTTATATTTTTGGTCAAAATAAAATAATTGGTGAGCACTTGACTTTATGAAAGCTAAGCAAATACACCAATTGGCATGAATTATATTTATAGTATTATGCCTGGTCCTATAGGTATATCAAAGCATACTTCCTATTCTCGTGAGTTTGTTTACAATTACATTCTGCAAAACTTTACAAACATAAACAGTAAGTTATTCCATAAAATGTCGACCAAAACATAAATATGTCTGTGT
This sequence comes from Gigantidas platifrons, assembly GCA_002080005.1. Classification (NCBI taxonomy): domain Eukaryota; kingdom Metazoa; phylum Mollusca; class Bivalvia; order Mytilida; family Modiolidae; genus Gigantidas; species Gigantidas platifrons. Next base: position 45,853 of record MJUT01013697.1, read on the forward strand.
GTAATTACTACAGCAACAATGAAAATCAAGTGTTGCGTATGCCATAAACATAAAAAAGGCCAAACCACGAAAATAACTGAGAAACAAATAGAATATTTTCATTCTAATGTCAAGGAAATTATGTTCTTGAAAATGGAATTATTTGTAATCAATGTAGACGAAGTTTTTTATGGTAATGGAAAAATCAAAGAAAAGGTGAAAAATGATCAGTATAAATCACCACCCTCAGGTGTAACTTCTACATGTATTGCACTTCTAATCGTTACTGTTGGTAAAACTATACGAGAATTTGNTATGTCCGTGTGTAATTACTACAGCAACAATGAAAATCAAGTGTTGTGTATGCCATAAACATAAAAAAGGCCAAACCACGAAAATAACTGAGAAACAAATAGAATATTTTCATTCTAAAGTCAAGGAAATTATGTTCTTGAAAGTGGAATTATTTGTAATCAATGTAGACAAGTTTTTTATGGTAATGAAAAAATCAAAGAAAAGGTGAAAAATGATCAGTATAAATCACCACCCTCAGGTGTAACTTCTACATGTATTGCACTTCTAATCGTTACTGTTGGTAAAACTATACGAGAATTTGTGCCGTATGCAGAACAACTGAAGGTCCATTTGTAGCTATACCTGAAAAGGACAGAATGTCTATATTTATTAAACAAGGTCTGCTTGTACCAGTTGATGTCCGGTGTTGTCCATACTAAGAATATATGACTTCAGTTGTTGGCCGGTGCATATATTGTATCTTGACCTGTGTCGGTCTAATATATCGTGTCGTGACGCTGTAAATTCCTTTTGGTTGCGGCTCCATAACAAAACTTAACCTAACAAATAATTCGTTTTGATTCAGGACAAATGACAGTTTGATCATCTGTAAAAAAAAACACATGGGCTTAAACTTCACTTCATACGAATTTTTGTTGATGAGCACAGTCTACAAATATTCACATGTCTCTCATTCAGAACCATGGGTTATTCGTTAGATATTACCAAATGTTCACGAAATATATATATTTGGTAAGGACATGAATTTTGAATAATTTCAAACTTTCATATGAAGAATAAATATTGTTTTATGTCTGATCTTATATGATATATTATATTTCCATGTGAGCCTTATGTTTCTCTTTTCTTAATGACGATAGCTAAACATGCCAATCTTGTTCAGTAATAGCGTAAAAATTGCTGTCGTTAATAGACAATATATGAAAAATTATTTAACGAAGACAACAATAGTTGTGGCCTTACAGCTGAGGGAATACCTGTTCACAGGTAAAATTCATGACGTTTGTATCTCTTTAAATAGCATCCGATGATTTAAAAATAACACAAGAAATCGATTTTGACAAGTGAAATGAAACAGCGGTAAAATGGCCCAGGCTCTTTGTTGAAAGAAACTTTAAAACAATTTATATTATAAAAAAAAAGAAATAAACTGTGATAAAAAATAAGTTTACCTTGTTTTGATGGGAAAGTTTGAATCTCACAAAGACCCATGCCATATCGAAGACAATCAAATTAATAGGTAAACTAGAGTTAATTCTCAAATCCACTGGGTTTTTTTTTTATAACAAAAGAAATATGATTGTCCCCAAAACCATTTGTTCACTCTCCTCCATCTAAGATCTTGTTCAAGAAATTCATACATGTATTTGTAGTCTGAAGCAAAAAAAAGTAATGAAATAATTGTGTTGTTGGTTTTGAAATTACCTTGTGATATCTAATATTAACAATAATTGGGGGAAAAACATGTTGATTATGGATAAAATAATTCTTACCCTATTATATATAACATGGAATAAATTCTTATGTGAAAGTGTGAACAAATAAATCATCCAAGTAGTTAATGAAATTGTTTGTTTTATTTTCAGAATGAGGGTAAAGAAACTTCCACAGATTTTAGCCTTACATTTAAAACGTTTCAAGTATATGGAACAAATGAATCGATTTACAAAGCTTTCTTACAGAGTTGTCTTTCCATTGGAATTACGATTATTTAATACGGTAAGTTGAACCTTTGAAGATTTGTTGTTAAATGTTTATATTACAAATGAAACATTAAAAACTGTGATATGTACTAGTATACAATTCAAATTGAAAAATTGGATAAATACTATTGACCACTTGTTACACATCTTATTTAGATGTATACAGCTGTTGTTGTGGTTAGTGTTAAGGGTTATGGTATTTATTGCCACTTTCCACAATATTTCAGTTTTATTGTGGTGGTCAGTTTTATTGGTGGAGGAAACCGGAGTACCCTGAGAAAACCACCGACCTGACGCAAGTCATTGACAAACTTATTCACATTAAGTTGTATCGGGTACACCTCGCCATGAGCGAGATTTGAACGTTGTTGTAATGAGAAAAAAAAACTATTAAACAGAAATGATGTATTATCTATTATTTTTTATAGTCACATATTTAAAAGGTAACTTTCATTGTTAATGTGCAGAAGAAGCTTTTCATAATACAATGAAACCTGTCTTGGTGGTTTATGGTGTTTAATGCCACCTTCTCAATATTGTGGCAGTCAGTTTTATTGATGGAGGAAACCAGAGTACCCAGAGAAAACCACCACCTGTCACAAATCAATGACAAACTTTATCACATAATGTTGTATCGAGTACACCTCGTCATGAAGGAGTTCGAACTCACAACTTAACTTTAGTGGTGATAGGCACTGATTGTAGATGTACAAAATGTAGTTGTAAATCCAACTACCATATGATTACGACCATGACGTCCCCCATACATCTTTTGGGAGACCAGTTTAAAATGTCACACCTCTTCATTAACTGTGTAGAACTTACGAGAGACCACATGTAGGTGGCAAAATCTGTGGTCTGTCAAGATAAGTTTCACTCTAATAATTACTAATTACTTGTTTTCACAATATTAAAAATGCAATAATTCACATTCCTCTTAACATTCAGGATGGATTACGATAAAGGGATGATCACATACTTATTAGGGGGAGGAACTATTTTTTTTGTCAGGAAGCAGAAAATCTTATGGATGCTTAGATTGTGGTGATCAGTTTTAAAATAACTGACCAACTTTATCACCAAATATCTAGGACACCTTTCTTCAGGTGGGAATCAAACTCTCAAAATGCAGTGATGATAGACACAGATGTCATTGAGTAGATGTAAATCCTAATTCAATATGATAACTGCCACAGTGGCTCAAATTTGTAGAGGACGTAAAATGGAATATATATACAATATACAGGTGAATCTCGTTATGTCAAACTCGGTTATCTCGAAATTTCGGCTTTCTCAAATTTTTTTTCAAGTCCCGAACAAATCCTAGTGCTTTTCAACTGATTTTACTCCTTTTATCTCGAACTTCGATATGTCGAAATTTCGGTTGTCTCAAAGTAACTTTTCAGTCCCAAAGGTGAAAATCAATGCAAAACATGTTCGTTATGTCGAACTAATAGTTAAAATAAATGCAAACAATGTTCGTTATGTCAAACTGATAATTAACCTCAATAAACAGATGTCAAAGTGTCAAATTTATGGCTTGCGTCATTCATCTTCTCTGTTAGTTAAGCTTTATCAATTTTGTTAATTGTTGTTATTATTATAAAGAAATGTGTAAACTAGCTGTTTTTAATTTTAAATGAAGCAATCAAGTGATAATTAAATTAAATCAGTTAAATCACTAACAATTATTTATTCTTACGACTTTTCCCATATCATTTGATGTGGCAATCAAACAGGTGGCGCTTGGGTCATAGTAAAATACGGATTAGGAAATTAGGTAAAATTGTTGACAAAGAGATTCAATCTTCAGAAATTCATTCTTACTTATTATTAATTATACTGAGTAAATTGCTTTTATATGTTTTATTAGTGCTTGATACATTTCGTTCCTATTTTATAATATTTTATATGCATTTCATTGATACATTCGTTTCATTAAATATTTCGTATTCTTCAAATAAAAACGTGTGTATTGCCCTGGTATTGCCTGCGATGATGTTTCCTTTGTATGAATAAACGTGAGTTTATCTTGTTAATATTAAAAGTTATTCATTTATGTACAGTTCGTTGTTAGTTGATTAATTATTTTATCATTGTAAATGAACGATAAAAACATTACTGATTTTCAATGCACAAGAAAATAACATATAAATTACACAAAACAAAACAAGGAAGTATGCAACGATAGTGTCAACATTACACAAAACAAAACAAGGAATTATGCGACGATAGCGTCAACGGAAATAAAATTAAAAAAGAAACATGCACATACCAAATTAAAAACAACTGATATGGATATCAAAAACTAAAAAAAAAAACATCATGAGGTCGGAAAATTGATATAACATTCCAAATGGAGTTACTTCCCCTTTCATGGACATCGAATTCTTGCACTCCTCTTTAGTCGAACTACAGATAACTCGAATTTTTTTCTCGGTCCGCTGTGGTTCGAGATAGCGAGATTCAACTGTATGTGCATTGTCGGGAGATATAAAATTTAGTTGTACAGGCTTTAGAAACATGTAAACAAGCAAGCTTTTCTGGCCTGTTTCACACCAAATGCAAATAAATTTTATATTTACGGACAATATATTTATATTGTGTTTATTCTGCAATTCCAAAAGTCCAAAATAACTGCCAAATTGTCTAAAAAGAGCAGAAACAAGCATCGTTCGAATCAAGTCGATGGTGTCCTCTGTGAAATCGGCACATGTACTGTTACCATCGCTCTACATGAATCGGGTACCTGAACAGTTCTATTAAGTCCATGACTAAATAGCACTGAAGTTTATTTGACCCCCTTAATTAGTACTCAAAATCACACAAGTTCAAGTTAAATTATCAACGTATTATCTAAAATACAGAAGTATTGAAGTTTTCTTTTCAAACATATTGCATCATTTACCTGTACTTTCAGTCTGATGATGCCTTTAACCCAGATAGAATGTATGATCTGGTTGCCGTGGTGATACACATAGGAAGCAGTTTAAATCGAGGTCATTATATCAGTATTGTTAAAAGTGATGGCTTCTGGTTATTATTTGATGATGATATAGTTGATGTAAGTATTATGACTATAAGGAATTACAAAGTACATAGTACAACAGAAAAATTCCTGTGGGAACTTTTGGCAGGCATGGACCCTATTTTCTCAATTATAATATTATGATTGTTTTATAAAGTTGCAGACACTCGACATAAGTCAAAATAACGGTTTAAATTGCAAATATTCAAAGTTTAAACTAGAATGGAATTTTGACTCCATTTTCAGACAATTGGCAACAAAATTTGATAGGTAGCAGGGCTCACCAAGTCAGACGAAGTGGCTGAAATTCTAGTATTGTTTCATCAGAAGTTTGCCTTCTCTCGGATTGAAAGCTAAATTAAAGTTTTCTTGTTTCTTCTTGAAAGTCGCCCTTTCCAGCAATTAATCTACCTGAAGATGCAAAGGAATGTGTGAAAGAGGTTTTATATAAGCAATAAAGAAAGTTTAATTTGTTGAGAGAAAAGAATCATGACAAACTTCTAATTTTGTACTGACGAAATTACAGGTGAAAATTTATTGACAAATTTCAAGATCACAAACAACAAAATGAAAGACCTTTTTTTGGTTTGGAATGGGGTTAGATTTTAATTATTTTCATCCAATTTGAGTTATTTGTGACTTTTGCAAAGATCAACAACTAACTTGTTAAGTTTTAAACATGGTGCCATGTTTGAAAAGGTAACAGAAACAAGGGAAGGAAATAAACAATGATTAATATATATTACAGATTTTAAGAGGCGAAGTGAAAATACCTAATGTCAACAAATATATAAGATCAATGACAATAACACAAAAAACAAGGCCAAGGGGCCATAGTGGTTGTCACCGTATGGTAGTTGGATTTACAACTACCTATGTAATCAGTGCCACTAAAGTTGTGAGTTCAAACCCCGTTCATGGCAATGTGTACTCGATACAACATGATGTGATAAAAAAGTTTGTCAGTTACTTGCGACATGTCGGTGGTTTTCACTGGGTACTCCGATTTCCTCCACCAATAAAACTGACTACCACAATATATCTGTAATATTGTTGAAAGTGACATTATCATTAAGCACCATAAACCAAACCAAACTGAGCAAATAACAAAGCATGAAGTTAAATATGAAAAACATTACAGGGATATTAGGAAAGCCCATCGCAGATGCAAATATTAATAGAAAATGATGCGAAGTAATGACACATTCCTTCATTTCTTCCACATGTTGTCTAAGGGAGAAGTCATGTCACCCTATATTAGAGCAGTAGAGCCCTGATTGGTGATTTATTTGGTGACAGATTTTTTGAAGCCAGAACAATCCCTGCTTCTATCTATTGTATGTATTTCAGACTTTGTTTCAACACAATTAACTGTAATACTAAAAAACTTATGAATTCAATCTTTGGCAAGAGGAATTTGAAAATACCAAAGGGGTAATCAGAATCCATAAATCAAAGGACAGACAACACAATAGTCAAAAGAGATGGACAAACAATGATCTACAAAATATACACAAAACTAAAGATCGAGTAACACGAACCCCACTAAAAACTGGTGGTGAACTCAGGTGCTCTGGATGGGTAAGCAGTTCCTGCTCCACTAGTGGCACCTGTTATATATGGTTTCAACTTAGCAATTATAAAGCAACTGAATTTTCATTATTGTAGAAGATAGACCCGTCAACAATAGAAGATTTCTATGGTTTGCCGTCAGATTTACAGAAGAATTCAGAGACAGGATACATACTGTTTTACCAATCTAGAGAATAGAATCTGCCTCACATCTTCTTAGTCTTTCATTCCTGTTATTGTGTTGTTATTTATCAATCTGATTAAAATTACATCTCTCTCTCGCTCTCCTTTACTGACTTTATGACCTTGACTTTTAATGGAGCAAGCGAGAGATGTGCCTTTAAGCAGATTGGTTATTTATTGACTTTGTATATTTATACATAAAAAACCAGATTAGCATAGAAATTTGATATAAACAAGACTTAATTCCATTTCCATTATTATTATTGTCCAACGTTCACTTATTTTATATGCAAATAAATATCTTGACATCTTTGAAAAACAACCTTACTGATTCTGTTTTGACCATTGAACTAACGAGAAAAGTAGAGACACAAATGGATCAATTTACAATTCCACAATGATACTCATAATGACATCACATCTCAAAACCCATAGGCATCGGCAGTGGGTGGGGGGGGGGGGCATCACAAGCTTATTTACTCCCACCAACTTGAAAAATCCTGGCTACAGGCCTGCACATTTAAGCCCTGAAACTTTCAAGGTACGATTTTTGCAAAGCCATTCAGAACACTGTTTCCTGTATATACAGTTTTGTGATTTGACAGTTTTGGAATATGAATTCAAAACTTGTACTCAACAGTTTTATGATCACAAGGACTGGTTACAAACAATTTAATTCATGCCGGTCATTTATTTATTAACAACAATAATGCTGATTCTGATAAAGTATATCATTTATTGATTAACAACAATAATGCTGATTCTGATAAAGTATATCATTTATTGATTAACAACAATAATGCTGATTCTGATAAAGTATATCCTTTATTGATTAACAACAATAATGCTAATTCTGATAAAGTATATCCTTTATTGATTAACAACAATAATGCTAATTCTGATAAAGTATATCCTTTATTGATTAACAACAATAATGCTAATTCTGATAAAATATATCCTTTATTGATTAACAACAATAATGCTAATTCTGATAAAGTATATCCTTTATTGATTAACAACAATAATGCTAATTCTGATAAAGTATATCATTTATTGATTAACAACAATAATGCTGATTCTGATCAAGTATATGTCTATTTATTTCTAAATTTAGTCTCGTCATTATAAGTATTCTTCTCCGTTCTTGGTCAATTTGGTTTTCATGTGAGGCAATATGAATAAACAAATATCATGCACGCTGTGAGTTTGAATCCAGCTCAGGCTAGGTGTACTCAATACAACACTATGTGATAAAGTTTGTCAGTAACTTGTGATAACTCTGTGGTTTTTCTCCAGATACTCTGGTTTCCTCCACCAATAAAACTGACCTCCACGATATAACTGAAATATTGTTGAAAGTGGCATTAAACACCATAGACCCAAACTTACAAATATCATGCCAATTAAAATAGATATCTACATATTTATAATTATTGTGAAATAAAGGCATTGACTGGATTTAAATATTGTAATAAAAACCTGTCTAATATTCATTATTTGCTTAATTTTGAAATTGAATTTAACTGTAGTCAACTGTATTGAACACCATGAATATTTTACATAAAAAATGATAATAAAAGTATGATGAATTATAAATAAAGGAAAATGGAATATTTTTCTATATTTTGATGGATTACATTTTATTGTATCTAAAAAAAAAATAATTTCGGTGTGGACTTTGTTTAATGTATAGATGTAAAAGTGCTTTATATACACCTGTAAATTGGTAAATGCGGTTTTGTTAATTTTTTGTGTGTGTGTTTGATATAATTTTGTGACTTTGTTTCATTTCCCACAAACATGTTTTTTTATGAAAAATTGTGTTGAGCAATAATATAATATAGCAGACAGGCGTTGTCATGGAAACACTTGTCACAAGAATTACAATTACATGTATTTATTCTACATTTGTTGCACCTGCATAAAGGTACCAGATAAAGAAAAAGCTGTATTTTTGAAACTAGCATATCACTTTTTTCTGGTACCCATTTTCACATATTTTACCTGTTGAGCTCTGGTAAACTAGTTTTAAATACAGTTTACTTCCTGATGACAGGAAATATCAAAAGCAATAAATATAGAATTTTCTTATTTCATATAAAATATAAATCTATGGATTAATGTTATTTTTCTGCAGTGTTTTAAAATATAAAGTTTATGTGTATTCATCCGAAAACTGGGAAAAGGATTAGTAAACCTCAACTTTGCCTTATACACATGAAATATATATTTAAAGACAATGTACAATAGCAAAGAGGTAAGGTTATCAAAGACAGTCATTAAACAGCAAACAGGTTTATAAAGCTTTCTTTCATGAATTTGAAGTAATGTAGCAAAAATCAATTGTGCACACCAGTTAAAAAATCCCCCCTCTCTTACCCATGAAATTGTAACCCAAATATAACCTCTAACACTTACAAATTGATATATATATTCAATGCCATTTTTATTTTCAAGTTGGAAAAATTATGCCTTAAATTATTTAATATTTAATAGGGTATTGCTGTCATTTATAACGAGGCTGTATGAAAATGCTCAATATTTTTCTGTATTATAAGTTAGTAGAGAGAAATTTGTCATGTTTTCATCTGATAAGATAATATATAGAGGTTATTAGTATAACGAGAAATATAAGATTAGCCAACGAGTGTCATTTTACATAGTTGTTAAATAAATCCCATTTTAGTACTGCCATATATTTTTTTATTTTATCGTTAATTTTCAGAAGTACTGATAATTAACATTAAAACATACGCTGTGGTTTAATTTATTTTCGTTGGTATAAATTTTTGTGGATAAATGGATATCAAGATGTTCGTGGAGACATTTTAATTCATGGTTTTAATATTTACTTACGACATCTCTAGTTACATATGCCATTTGCGGGGTAGAAAAATTCACTGGTTTGATGATTTTTGGATTACTTTTGATTTACATTAAAATAAATACTGTGGTTTAATTCATTTTCACTGGCATCAATTTTCATGGATAAAGGAACAGTTACTTAGGTGTTCATTGACATTTTAAATCATGGTTTTGTTTCTTACTCATAGCTTCTCTTGTTATATATGGCTTTCATGGTGCACTAAAATTTCATAGAATGGTGATACCGACGAAAATTGGCATTCAACGAATAAAAATGGATTCACAGTACTATATACATGATCTATTGCTGTTTTCCCTATGTGTATCTACAAAATGGATCTTGCTAGTTTGTGCACTGCAAGCATTTTATTGTTTATATATGTTTAAACACAGGAAACCTAGCTACATTGTGGAGGGCTGGGATCCCATTAACCAGTTTACACTTCACCACATCTGTGCCTATCACAAGTGGATACATGAATTTCTATTAGCTTCTGTTATTGTCTTTGTTTGTGTTTTTTGTGAGTTTGAGGTTTGTCATTGAATTAGTATGTGTTGTTAAAGTTGGTTATATTTTTGACTATAACTGTTAAAGTTTTCCCTCCCATTTCTATGCCCCAAATATTTTATTTTCAATTTATTAGGGACTTGTGAACATTAATAGAATAATAAAAAGATTGTATTTCAATCTCTCATGTTTAGTGATCATTCATATTTAATTCTTGATGGACCGTTCTGTGACTAAATATTAGACTGGTCCCATTCTTATTATTTCCATATGCTCTGTAATAGAAGACATTCCATCAAGTATCAATAGAAATTTCAACAGATACATTTTGTCCTCATTAAAACTAGAAAGTCATGGCAACATTTTTGACCTGCTGATATTAAATTTCAAGACTTGATATTAAACATGTACTTCATATTATTTCAACTTTAAAATTTGTCAACATTTTGTTAGTATAAATATGACCTTGAATATTTAAATGACCTGTGTAAATGTAGCAATTTTGTTCTCAAAATAAAACAAATACATGTATTTTATGTGATTTATTATTATTTTTTAAGATGCCATATTTTGTTGTACCATATTCAGGGGTAAATGTACATCATAATGTAGGAAAACGTTTTAGCAACAGGTGGAAATAACATTGTTGAAGTGTTTGAGAGTTTGACAACAAGTTTTTGAACGTTTGACATGTCATTGTTTAGCGGTCATTTAGGGTCATTTGACGCACTATCACATTTAATATTATCCTTACAATCACTAATGCTTTCAAGTGGCACAAAATGGCTTCCATTTTTCCTACATTATGATGTACATACACCCCCCACCCCCCTGATATTAAACATTATCATGCTACGGTGGTATAAATAGCTCACAGATAAAAAGTGACATTTTATTCTTATTATTTTATATCAGCTAATGTTGCATTGTTTTCATTGTTTATCCTTGAATGATAAAATCAAATGTCTTTGTAAATTTATATGGATTATGAATATTTGAAAATAATTTAATCTCTATTCAACAGTTCTCCTTATTGTCAATTGAAGAAGTTTATATACGATTGGTACAAAGTTTTGACAGGAGTCTTACAATGGGCCATTTAAAATCAGATAATTAAATTTTATAATTTTTTGTTACCCATATCGGATATTTTTGTAAGATCACTCAGGTTATCTCTTTGGAAGCTAATATCAATTGAATTTGATCCTTTTCTTTTTGCGAGCACTGATCCTGTATTTTTTAGTCAAATGTTGAATTTTTTAAAATTTGTATCAGCATTGGGAAATTGGTACAAAGAAACCAGGTGTTTATAATTAAGAAATAAATCATGGAAGCCAGAATGTGTTGGGGGTTTTAACATGGCTTGGCAGATATTAGTATTTTATGCCGAGCCAGAAGCGAGGGATAAAATTTACTAATATCCGCCAATCCATGTTAAAACTCAAAACACATTCTGGCTTCCATGATTTATTTTGAATCTGATATGTCTAAGAGTACAAATACGGTAGTATACTTTGATTGGAAGACAATAATTTATATTTGTTTGCGGAAAATGTCGCACACAATTTATGCCGCCAATGGAAAAGTCAGTCACATTCACCGGCACATGTGCTAATGAGATTATACCTAATGGATAACTCGCTCGTTTGTTAACAAAGCGAAAGAAGGTCATGTTAGAATTACATGCAGTGAATTTTATAGCTAGACCATTTTTTCACCGAAAGTAAACTAAAGTGAGATTAGACATTTTTATAATAATTAGTTGTAATAGTTACTAAGTTATAATATTCTATGCTTAAAAGTGTCGCATTAAAAACTATTGTTTTATCAATCATTGTGTGTTTCTACTCCATATTTTCAGGCTGATGTTATAAATATCAGAATTGTATCATGTTATTTTTTTCCATACTTTGTTATTTGTTCATGATGTAAATATATCATTAATAAAATGTAATAATTGGAGTAACTTAGTGATTGTTGTTTAACACCACACGAGTAATTTTCAGCTATATCATGGCGAGAACAAGTTACATTCGATGAGATCATAATGATGTTTTCTTTGTACTAGATAAACACGTTTAATTTGATATTTATAGTCCTAGCTCGCTGAAACAAGTCTGTGGGTAGACATGTTGATCCACATTATCCTGATTTCATGCCAAACAGTCTTTGCTCTTGCACCTTAATGCTGAGGGTCCGGGTGGCTCAATGAGTTAGGTAGTTGGATTACCTAACAACTCATACAAGCCCATCACCAATACGGCGTGGGTTTGCGCCTGGCTTTGTAAATTATAAAAAAGGGTGCACTCGATTTGCAGCCGCAAGTGATAAAGTTTACCAGTTGCTTGCCCATGGTCAGTGATTCTCTCGGGTACTCCGGCTTCTTTCACCACTAAAACTGGTCGCCATGATATAGTTGAAATATTGCTGAAAGTGGCATTAGACACAATAAATAAATCAATCAATCAATCCTTAATGCTGCGTGCTTAGCGGAGAAGCAGCAAATACCTATTTTATAATCTTTGGTTTGAACCGACAGCAACTCAAGCCCATGATCTACCACACTCAAGGCGAGCACATTAACGATTACCTCACCGATGCGGTTTAATAATTGGACAAGAGTCCATTTGTTTTATTGAAGTTCCAATAAAGTATTGTTCAAAGGGATTATTTATGAAAGTGACAATCTGAAGACCAAAGAAAAAAAATGGTACTAACACAAATTCAAAGGGAAAACAAATTCTCATTATGATCAAGCTAAACAAATTCTCATGCTCTGGCATATTAAGTCTACTCCACTAATAGCACCTGTTGTGTACAAGGAAAGCATGATGGACAATACACAACCTAAATAAAAACATGGAACAGAAATTAAAACAAACTTTTTCTCCATTAAAGTTACAAGTTATTATGTTCTAATTCTGAAATCCTTTTAAGGTAACCTCTCAAGATCACATTGTAAAAATGTCTGAAACCAACTGAGACAAAAAAGTGTTCCACATGGATCAACAAACTCAGGATGGCGATCAAAAATACACAAACAAAATTAACCGCCACAGATTTGGTTCTACTACAAAAAGCCATATGCCAGTACTTACACACAAAAGATGAGACCTAATATGTACGGTAAAGTTATTGTCGATCAATTCTAATTACTACCTACAGGTAATTAAGAAAGTTAACAAATTTCACATATTGGTAACTAAACTATGAAAATGAAGTCATGTAACAGGTGTGTTGCTTACCCTTATGGAGCACCTGACTATTCAGGGGTTTGATTTGCTCAATCTTGAGTTTTCTGTGTAGTGTTTTGTCTGAAGTCATGTAACAGGTGTGTTGCTTAACCCTTCTGGAGCACCTGACTATTCAGGGGTTTGATTTGCTCAATCTTGAGTTTTCTGTATAGTGTTTTGTTGACCATTCTTTATCTTTTTTTCCCCTGTTCTTTTGGCTATCCTTCCTCGATTTACAGCTTTTGATTACACTTTTGGTATCTTCAATCTTTTCTATATATTCTTTGACTTAAATGTGTGGCTAAATCATGGCAGTCTTCCATCGTAAAGTTGTATAGAAACAAATTAATAACAAATAACTAGTGATTATCTATCTATTTATTTGTAATTAAAAAAATACAATCATTAAAACTGCTTCATAGACTGGAATAGGTTATCTCATATTATATTGGCTAAAAATGTCTCATTAAAAATGATTTTGGTACAAACTCGTTGACTAAATTATGTGTTTAATTTGTCTAGTTTGATCTACAAAGTATTTTTTTCTATGGGATTTACATTTGAAAAAGTTGTAAAGCACCACAAGTCAGCACAAAAATACCTTTGATTTTTTTTATATAAATATATATTTTTTTCAAATAATGAGTGATTGTCGTTTAATGACAAATGAACAGTTTTTCAGCTATAATTACATTTTGATGAGATGATTATGATAAAGTCCGCTTTAAGTTGGATTTTTACAGTGCTAGTATATACTGAAACACCAGTCAACGGGTAGATATGTTAAATGTGTCACTTGGACACAGTATCCTGACTTCAAGCCAAACAGTTTTTGCTCTCACTCCTTAATGATGCATGCATAGCAGAGACGCAGCAAATATAATTTTTATAGTCTTTGGGTTGGCCCGACAGTGGCTTGAAATGAGGCAAGGTTCAAGATAGTTTTAAGACAAATTTATTGTGTCTTGTTGTCTCTAAGCTGTGTAAATTATAATATGTAATTTAAAAAATAAAAAATAAATTAAAACATATAAGGCCATGCAAAGTTAATTACTTGGTTCTCGGGCCCTTTTTTGTCAAAATTGATGAGGGAGGGCGGCATTTTTTTTTATCCTTTTACTGCTGTAAAAAGTGATGAGGGAGGCATTTTTTCTTCTTTTTTTT
>MJUT01013697.1:66816-79520 GCA_002080005.1 Gigantidas platifrons
CTGATTCCCAATGTTGCTGAAAAAAATATTTTGATTTTGGTGAAAGAAAAAAAAATAATCTGATACAGAGTATTTGTCATATAACCTAATGTTAAATTCTAGAATTTTTTTTTTCTAACTCTCGTGTTGTCCGAAAAAGCATTTCTGAACGAAAATAAAAACCATAACCCTGGGTAACCCCCCCCCCCCACCTGCAAGTTAAATGGTTGGTCCCTAATATCATTCAAAACAATTGCTAAAGAAATATGACTATTTTAAACTGTTTCCAGAAATTTTCTGTTTTTAATGTTAATTTCAGGAAAGTGTTATTGTATGCTTTCATCTGACGTTTCACATTCATATCTAAAAACTTCCAGTTTTCAAATTTGAAAAAGATTTTTTTTCATTACGTAGAATGGTAAAAAATAAAGATTCCGAATGATTTTGGGGAATTGAGGCTCGCGAGAGTAAAAAATGCAATTTATACATTTTGGCAAATACCAGGGAATAGTGAAATTCTCATGGGGGTTAAATTGAGCAAAATTCATTTAAAATAAATGAAACAACAATTGCTATGAACCAATCAAATCCACGAGATCAATAAACGGTGTAATTATTTTTTTTTTAAATGTGTAAAAAAACATACCTGTCAATAAATAGCAAATCTTAAATTCGAATTGTTAAAGGGGCATTAGCTACGACTTTGACCAAAAAATTATATGCTTTGGAAATTGGTAAATAGCTGTAAAATGATGAAATAAAGGTAAATATTTCACATTAAACAGCTTATCGAACCACTTTCCACCTTTTGAGAACGAAAATTACCATCGATTTCTTATTTGCTTGCAAGCAAATAATTTGACCTCGCTTTTTCCATATGCAATTGACCTTGCTATAGTGACAGGTAAAAATGAATAATTTGTATTTTGTCACTTATTAATTGCCAACTTGCATGGTTCTTTGTCCGTAATTAACACCGACTAAAAGCATATTCACAAAAAATAAGAAATAAGTGCATTGTTGTACTTATTTAATGACGATTTGACAAACTCCGTAAACAATGTCGATAATTAATCCATTTCTTGATCGATCTCAAAACACGATTTTTCCCCGATGCGCATACATTTCATAACATTTATAAGTTACAGAAACACGTTTTATTAAGGCATCAATCATATCTGATAGTTTTTATGGGTAACAAAAATTTACGATTTGCCAGATAATGCCCCTTTAAGATATTCATCTTACATGTTGTGAGTTTGAATCCCACTCAGGCAAGGTGTTCTCAATACAACATTATGTGATCAAGTTTGTCAGTGACTTGCGGCAGGTCAGTGGTTTTCTCCAGGTACTCCGGTTTCCTCCAACAATAAAACTGATCACCACGATATAGCTGAAATATTGTTGAAAGTGGCGTTAAACACCATCAACCAAACCTAAATATAAAGTTTTAAGACATTCATCTTACTAAACAACAAGGTTAAATACAAACTGTGATGTAAACTTCTCCTGAAATGAAGTACCATTATTTACAATTTGACAAACCCATTTCTTTATGCTTTTTGTACAAAAAATGTGAAAAACTTCAAAAGAAATATTAAGTCGTGTGAACTATGAATCCCATTCACAGCTGGCAAATGTATGGAAAAGTTAAAACTATTGAAATAAATGTACCTTTTCAATATTGCATACAGTAACATGTTTATTCAAAGCTACCAGATCAAAGGAATGTACTTTATTAGGTATACTCCTAGCTATCTTGGCATCGCCACATCCAAAATCACCAATAACTGCTGAACTGGAACTGAAAAATAATGTGAATGAGTGATTATTGTTTCACGCCATCTTAGCAATTTTTCAACCATATCAAATGATAATGTCCACTTTGTACTAGAGCAACATGCTTAGTTAAATTTTTATCTTGAGACAACACTTCACCTGTAGACATGTTGCTTCATTTGCACTCATTTTCTTGACTCCAAGCAAATTAGTCTTTGCTTTTTCTCATTAAAGCTGCATGTTTATGGGAGAAGCAACAAATACTAATTTAATTTGATTGCTTGTCAATTGATTTATTAATGCAAAACATACTTCAATTGCTAATATCATAGAATATCCACATTGATAAGGTTGACAAGTATCAACATTTAATTGAGTGGCATCAAAATTTGAATTAACAATTAATATTTTAAGTTTTATTTTTAGATGAATTTTTAATCACTTGTGTGGATTGTTGATATATTTTTAACCTACATATATTTGACCTTTTCTATGTTTACCTTGTATTTGAAGTTGTACTGAATAAAATATCTTTATTAAAACATTTTTTCTACACATCAACAAGTCAAGCATGACAGGATTGCAAAATTATATAAAAAGACAATGTTTTCAAAAGAAAAAAAAATGTCTAAGCTGACTGTAAATTCTATAACAACTATTACCATATAAACAGGTATATAAATAGTAAGTAATCACTACAAGTTACTTACTATTTATATTGTAACTTCCCATGACAAAATGCATCTGTTAACATACACGTTAGAGAAAACCAAAGGTGGAATCACGAACGGACAAGCCAGAGACACTGGACACAGGACAAAGACAAACAAAACAAAAAACACAACACAGAAAACTAGAAAGATGAGCAACAAAATTTGTAATTATAGTGTGTTTAACTACATCTATAAAATTTTACCCAGCTTTAATCTGTTGGATGATGATATCCACTGGATTAGTCGGCCATTTCTCTACCTGGTTTTGAAATCCTTCGTGATAACAATGAAATGAATCTTTGTCTCCCTTGAATACTTGTGCTGACTCTGAACCTGTCTGTGTGTATAACTGCTGATTGATGTACCTAGAAAGAAAAGTGGAGTCTAGATCTACAATTTAGTAAGTGGGTGAATGAGTGGAGTCTAGATGTACAATTTAGTAAGTGGGTGAATGAGTGGAATCTAGATCTACAATTTAGTAAGTGGGTGAATGAGTGGAGTCTAGATCTACAATTTAGTAAGTGGGTGAATGAGTGGAGTCTAGATCTACAATTTAGTAAGTGGGTGAATGAGTGGAGTCTAGATGTACAATTTAGTAAGTGGGTGAATGAGTGGAGTCTAGATCTACAATTTAGTAAGTGGGTGAATGAGTGGAGTCTAGATGTACAATTTAGTAAGTGGGTGAATGAGTCATTGCTGTTTAATGCCATGTGAGCAATTTTTCAGCCATATCTTGGCGAGAACAAGTTTCATAGTCATAAGATGATGATGATGATGTCCGCTTTGTACTAGACCAATAATGGCAATATGCTTAGTTGGATTTTTTAGTTCTAGCTCACTGCAATAACACTCTGAAAGTAGTACTGTCTTCACACTTGGACATAATATTCTGATTCCGAGACAACCAGTCTTTGCTCTTACTCCTTAATACTGCATGCTTAGCAGAGAAACAGCAAATACCAATTTTATATTCTTTGGTTTGACCCAAGCAGGGTGCAAACAAACGATCTATCACACTCAAGGTGAGCATGTTAATTAATACACCACCTAATTGGTTGTTCTCTACTTCACATGATATTTAAATCAGTAAGGTGTGTTGTTACGTCAAACCTTGTTGTGTTGAAATAAAAATGAGCAATCATTTTACTTCAAAATAGCAGAATAATAGAATAATGCAGGTTAAATTAAAGTAAAAGCTACGTAGAACAGACCAAATATATACTTCAAAGTACCTCTTCCTCTTCCTTCTTTTTATAAGACCCGACCAGGTCTCAAACCAAAGATCTATCTCACGTGAGGCAAGAATGTTAACAATTACACCACAAGCGATTTGTTACAGTACTACATATCAAATTTACATAATAAAGAATACATACCTAAACCTTGCAGACTTGAGTTGTTCCACCAGTCTATCTCTAAGAGATATGGGCACATCTTTCTGTTTTTCTGTTTTCTTCTGTGGTTCAGTTTCAAGATTTACTGATTTATCTCCCTTTGCAGCTTGTTCTTGATCACTATGGCTATCTTTTTCAGTTTCATGATTTCCTGATTTATCTCCCTTTACAGCTTGTTCTTTACCAACAAGTTTATCTTTATCTGATAATACTTTTTGCAATTTTGACAGTTTAAATGGCACATTTTTATTCCCTTTTTGTTGCTTTTGTTCATTCTTCGACACTATCGGTTCATTTTGAATTTTCGAAGATTTAATTTCACTTTTCTTCTCACTTTGTTTAGCTCTCTTATTATTAATTTGTTTGCCGTGATCCCCTTGAAAACTGCCAGACTTCTTCTCATTTTGTTTAATGATAGTTGTCTTATTACTTATTTGCTTGTCGTGATCCCCTTGAAAACTGCCAGGCGACATTTTTTTCAATTTCTTCTTCTTAGTTTTTGAAACTGTTGCAACTGAATCAATATCACTTTTATTTTTATGTTTCATCGACTCGGCTGTTTCTTTGCCTACAACCTTAATGGGGTCAACATTTGAGACATGTGGTGTATTTGTAGAATCAGTTGAATTTTCAGATAAGCTTAGCCTTAATCTTGCCCTCTCTTCATCTAAATGTTTATACTTATTTTTCTTGCTTGAATTTTTTTTCTTCTTCTTTCTCTTCTTTTTCGTTGGATTTTCATCTTCAGTAGATTTTACCTTTAAACTAGCTCCATTTTCTAAATTTTCTTTCGTTTTTACTTTTTTACTATTACCATCTAATTTTGTTTTCTTGTTAGATTTTTTTATGCTGGAATCGTCTACATTTTGTTTATTTTTATTTAATTTTCTCTTTTTCGTTGAAATTTCATCTTTAGTAGATTTTTCCTTTACATTTTCTATGCCATTTTCTTTCATATTATTACCATTTAATTTTATTTTCTTCTTCGATTTTTTAACCATGGAATCCTCTACATTTTGTTTATTTTTATTTAATTTTCTCTTTTTCCCGGGAGAACTTTCAATTTTATGTTTTTCGTTTTCTTTTTTATCTTCACGTTCTGTATGCTTATTTTGTTTTCCTTTTTCTGTTTTCAGCTGCTTTAATTTGATCTTTTTCGTTTTATTTTTAGACAACAGGACATTTTCCATGTCAGCCTCTTTAAATCGTTTCCGTCGCACGTCATCCTCTATCACCTCTTGTGATTTCCTTTTTCTGTTTATTTTGTTTCCTTTAGGAAGTGTAGTAATAGTAAGCTGTTGCTAAAATACATGAACATACAATAGAATCCAGTTGATTAAAATGTTATATAAATATCCTATCCTGTATTAAGCTTATACGATATTGATAACGGAACGGGATGGTAGTTGTTATGGTGCTAAACACCAATATTAAAAGACAATATTTCAGTTATATTGTGGCAGTCAGTTTTATTGATGGAGGAATCCAGAGTACCCAGAGAAAACCACAGACCTGCCGCAAGTCACTGACAAGCTTAATCACATAATGTTGTATCGAGTACACCTCACCATGAATGGGGTCCGAACTCACAACTTTACTGGTAATAGGCACTGATTGCACAGGTAATTGTAAAACCAACTACCATGCAATCATGATCACGACCCTGGCAAACAACAGATGTGTTCATATAAAACCACATTTTTGAAAAGAGTCCTTTTTTGGTAAATTTTAATAAATTTTTGAGATTCATAGTTTTAAACTATTAATGACAGTCTTAACTTTTTGAAGTTCAAATATTGGTAAAGAAATTACCTATGTATACCGGTAATTGTTGTCTTATATGAAATACATGGGAAAAAGCCAAAGTGAAGTAATCCTAATCTGTTTTGTTGTTGCCTTCTTTATATCTGAACAGTCTATGATGGTCAGAAAGAGTTCTGCACACTTGTTATGATTTGTGCAACTGTTGACTGTCAGTGCTTAATAACAAAATAGGATTAGGGTTATGGTAGTTAATGCCACTGTCAACAATATTTCAGTTATATCGTGGCAGTCAGTTTTATTGGTGGAGGAAACTGGAGTATCCGGAGAAAACCAACGACCAGGTGTAAATCACTGACAAACTTTATCACATAATGTTGTATTGAGTACACCTCGCCATGAGAGGGATTCGAAATCACCGCTTTAGTGAGTATAGGCACTGATTTAACAACATAGGTTCTAATAAAAATATGCATTACACTATTGTGAGTTATACATTTGGAGGCATCGTGAATACGCAGGTAAAACACCGATTCTAATATAATGTCCTTCAAACGCTTTGAGTCCAAACCTGTGGTAAAAATAATATTAATCTATGACCGATCACATCATAGATTGACATGGTTTGTGATTTATAAGCGGCTGTTCCATGACACTCTCCTGTAAAAGGTACACAATGATAAATATGCAATACACAAAATAAATAAACATTTATGTATTGGAAATCGGCTCAGGCGATATAGAAAACAGACAGGAAATATAAACCCACATCCTTTGTGAAGATCCCGAATAACATATAGTACTATTGCATATCTCTGGGCCTAAATATCACACAAATTAAAATTCCGCAAAATGTTGTTGACAATTTTGGCACGTAAACAACATTGCGTCATATATGAAGACTTCCAGTTTAGAACATAGAGATCCTGACATTTTTTGGCTTCGTGTACGCCTCCTTGTCGCAGTGGAATTTGTAGTATTTTCCCTTTCTTTTGAATTGATGTTCATGAATGACAACATTTAGTAATCTCAAAACATATTTGTCATCGGCATGAAACACCTTTTCGGTTGTCATTTCAAACATCTTTGGAAAAAAACGGAATAGTATTGTAACATTTCAGTCGGGTCATTTAACGGAACAACCAAATACAATGGATGACCTAGGCTGCTTCGATTTGAAAATGTTCCGTAATTGTCCTATTAGAATCGAAATAATTACCGGTAGCCATATATTTATATTGTTTTTACCACGGGTTGTCACTTTATGCCTTCATTTTACCCCTCGCTACCGCTCGTGGTAAAATATTCGGCATAAAGTGCCAACCCGTGGTAAAAACAATATAAATATATGGCTGCCGGTAAATATTTCTTAATAGATTATCTGTGTTTAACACCCCCCTCCCCCCACCCCCCCAGGTAAAACAAAATCCACAGGTTAACAACTGGTACTTAGGAGACATTGTGACTTCCCAGGTAAAACAAAAACCACAAGGTAATAACTACATTTTTTTTTGTAGTACAGAATAACATTTCACACATTATTCAGCGCTGCTGTACATAGAACTAACATTGATTGATTGATTGGTGTTAAATGCCAAATTTAGCAGTATTTCGGCCATATTGTGGCATATTTATAGAAGAAAGAGGCAAACAAATTCTCCTGTTGTCAGAAAACGGTGGTCTGTCATAGCTGATTAGTCAGTGCTTCAGACTTCAACGGCCCGTCCCTTTCTATTAATAGCAATGTAATCGTAATACAGAATTATACCTTTGTAGTAAACAACTGTTTATCTAGATTCAATACATTCTGATCAACAGTCCAATCAGACAACTCAAACTCCATGCTCTAGTGTTTCTGTCCAACTATCTGAAGAAAACAAAGTAAATATAAAGCAACAGACATACAATGTATCAATATTGGTGTTTATGCTAAGCCTAAATCTTAAGTGTCTACCCTAAAGTTTTTATTGGTATTTTTGGAAAGCAATGTTAAAACCAGTTCCTTGTCCTGTATAACCTAGGTAAAAAATAAAACAAAAATAAAAAGTTTTGCCTACCTTTATACCCCATTTTTTCTAGAATATTAGTAGAAACAATAATATTTTTATTGGCCTGACGAGTGTAAAATTATCTTTGGTCCAGACAAGTTCACATGAACCTTTGGTCCAGAAAAGCTAACATGAATCTTTGGTCCAGACAAGCTAACAACAATAAATCAAAGTTGCACTATCATTAAAACCATGTAAGGATTACAAACAAAATAAATCACATGGACTGCATCTGATCGCAATGTAAATGTAGCTAGTGTTACGGGTACATTCCTCTATCTATGGTTATAGGAGCCATATTAGTTTCATAGCCACCTACGTAAACTGTGTTATTGAAGATCTCCTGTAGCCTTTAGCTCAGTTGGTAGAGCGGTAGGTTACAAGGCGAGAGGTCCCGGAATCAAATCCGATCAGGGACATTGCATTTTTCATGGATAAAATATGCTGTATTTTGGTGGCCAACCGAATAACCCATGATGGTCAGAATGGGGGGAGTGTAACAGTTACATTCCTCTACCTAACTTTTAGGAACCATAGCAGGTACAAATCACCTCCACTGTGTTGGCGGCAATCTCCTTTAGTTCAGTTGGTAGAGGTGTGGCTAACAAAGCGAGAGCAATGAAAATAGCTGAAACCATCTACACCCACTTTCAAATGGTTCTTTTTTTTAACTGTTCTGACCATGTCCTGCAACTTTCAGAATATTTTTATCAAAGAAAAATAGCTGAAATCAGTTAAATAACTGAAAAAAAAATCATCCCTGGATATTGCACTTTTCAGATAAAATATGCTTTACTGTTTTACCTGAATAAAAGCCAATAAACCTCATCAGAATACCTGAACACCAAAAACATTTTTTCAGCTGAAAATGTACATATTTAACCTACTTTTATTAAATATTAAAAAACTACCATCAGGTGTGCTACAAAGTTCCTCCAACAAAATCTCAGCTTCTAGTTGTGTTGATAGAATTTAAGTCCCAACCATCTGATGAACATGCAAATGACCAAAACGATCAGGGTACTTGGTAATAACATTACATAATACCACAAATCTGTTTCCATAGTTACATGTTATATTCCCTGAAATAACACATCAATCAAAATGTTTATTGGGGTTTTAGCAAAATTTCAAAATTAACCAAAAACAATGTGTTTCCATAGCAACTGATATATCCTCTACATAACATATGTCTTAGCACTTAAAACTCTCACATCGGACATGTATAAGTATGCTGCCCACACATATCACAGTCCATTGAAGCGTCATACCTTTATATGGTTTCATGCAATATTTGCCCCTGTACAGGATGGACTAACATAATGCACAAGATGAGTGGTCACATATGGCAATAATTTAACCAGTCAACAAAGAGTGTGCAATAAAATCACTGTTGACTATTGAACATATATGTTGCTGTGCTTCTTTAACTAAAATCAAAATGAAATAGTCACATCTGTCTTATATGACCTTCCAAGGAAACACTGAAATAGGGACATACAAGACAGGTGGTAATTAAATACAGGTTTATTTCAAATGAAGTGCACCGCAGAGGGAAATTAAAATTAAAGTCATATAGTAATAGTTATTGCTTAATAGAGGTGGTCACTAAAGCAGGTTTGACTGTAACTTAATAGAGGTGGTCACTAAAGCAGGTTTGACTGTAACTTAATAGAGGTTGTAACTAAAGAAGGTTTGACTGGATAGAAGTTAATAAAAGGTCACATATCAGCCATGGCAGCCAACTGGTTCATAATAAGATGGGTGTTTAATATCAGTGAACAGAAAGTAGTTCAGGGGGTTGGAGTTATGGTGTTTAACGCCACTTCCAATATTATTTCAGTTATATCGTGGCAGTCAGTTTTATTGGTGGAGGAAAACAAGAGCACTCGGAGAAAACCACCGACATGTCGCTGACAAACTTTAATCACATATAATGTTGTATCGAGAACACCTTGCCATTGTTGTTCTGAACTGTTAAGAAAGTAACAAGCCATGTTCTTAATAAGGGATTAAATGATCATTTTCAACAGTACCAAGCCAAGGATATAATAAAAATCCTAGGGACATATATACAGTGATACATGGGGCGATACATTTATATTTTTATTAAATGCAAGATAATAAACTGAAAATTGTTTTCCTGCATTTTTGAAAATTACAATCTGCTTTACATAATTTGTCAGAATGATTATATTATAAGTGTATTACTTACATTCTTGATCATTTTACATTTGGTCTGAGCTTGTAAGGACATAATAATGTCTTTCTTCATGATTAGAGTCTCGGCTGGCACCTTGATCTTAATCATGAAGAAAGGGTTAGGGTTATGGTGTTTAATGCCTCTTTCAGCAATATTTCAGTTATATCGTGGCAGTCAGTTTTATTGGTGGAGGAAACCAGAGTATGATTACCCAGAGAAAACCACTAACCTGTTTATTGAAGAAAAGGATTATCATGTTCTTGCATGTACATGTACTTATCAATATTAAATGAATACCAATCAGCATAGATTTCACAAGCAATTGAGCACAAAACCATGACATGAGTATTCTGATGTTCACCCCCGGTTTTTAGTGGGGTTCGTGTAACTCGATCTTTAGTTTTTAAGTAATGCTTTGTAGATCGTTGTTTGTCCTTTTGTCCTTTTTCTTTTGGCCATTGTATTGTCTGTCCTTTGATTTACGGATTCTTATTATCCTTTTGGTGTCTTCAAACAATTCCCAATATGGATTAGTGTTTGTTGCTTAATGCCCAGCGACAAATATTTTGTGCATATTTAGGATAATAATTTGGATTAGGAAGTAATGTTGAAAAAAAAATCAAAACCATGAACTCAAGTATTAATGGATAAATCATTTATCATCAATCCACAACAAATAAAAAGATGCACAGTATCAGACATTCAATTTGATCCTCGTAACATTTTATTTTTTATAATAATTCATTGAAGATAAAACCTCACAAAATCCACCTCCATAGATTTCTCATGAATCCACAACAATAATAAAAAAAAGATGCACAGTATCAGACATTGCATTCATGACACTTTTATTATTTATATTAAATAATTCATTGATGATAAAACCTCACAAAATCCACTTCCACATCAACAGATTTCTCTTTATGCATTTTATAAACTTGTGGGATAAGAAAACGGATCTCTCCCAACACTTTCATTTCTACATTCCATTGTTTAGCTTTCTCGCTTATATATTGCCTGGTTGAAGTTTTATGGAAAGAATAAACTGAATTCTTAGACATTGCTAATGCTGTCTGTAAAAATATCATGTCCATTCCTTTATTTCGTTTTGTTCCAAAAGGTGGATTTGTAATAACAGTGTCAAAACATTTGTTAAATTTCTGTAAATCTGAACAACATTTCACGGCACAGTCTGTTTCAGTTTCACTGTCACGATCTTCCTCTTGACATCTGACTTTTGATATATCTAATTGTAACAAGTCTATTGTTTCTAGATCATATATTTCTATATTTTCCTGACAAATGTCTAAAGCATCTTGATCTATATCTATTCCTAAGACGTAACTAGCTCCAAGCAATGCAGCTCCGATAGTCAGTACACCAACACCACAGCCAAGATCGGCAACCATTTTATCCTCAATATCTCCATGTTCAGATTCTATCCTATGAATCAATTCAGCTGTAGTTGGAATATCTGTCGTATATTGTTCCAAAGAAATCTTGGGGTCAGTAAATTCATTGTCTAATAGTGATAATGCTTCGTGCAACTTGCTCTGTTTTAGTCTTGGAATGTTCATTCTAGTCTCTCTTTTTTTTTTCAAATTTATTTCAATTTTCAAAAGTTTTCATCAACCTGCAACGAAAAGATGCAGAAAAATAATATGTATTTGTCATACCAATAAAAGATACAGTTTTTTCAACCGATCTCTGAATTCACAAAATTTGAAAATGATCCAACAATTTGTTCTTCCGTAAATATTTTTTAATGAGAGAATAATGTAAATTTATTACTAATTTACTATTAAGCCAAATATAAAATATTTACAATAGATTTGTATGTTTTCTTATATCAGTGTTCCAAATACATATCATTTTGCATCTTTTTAGCATCAAACAAAAATTAGGTCACAGTGATCAATTTTAATGTACTTCAACAGTTCCTGGTGAGAAAATGTAGGTTAATTACATTTTATCTTACTTTCTTAACATGGTTAAGGGAGATAACTCACTAATAAACCTCTTTCAGTTAATTAATACATAACAAATGTATATATGCAACAGCTAAATAAAATACTGTTCTGTGACCTACTACATTTATAAAAATTAAAGTCATGTCATATTAAACGTCAAAGACATATTTTTTAGATGTTTGAAATTCAGTTTAAATTTTAATAGAGCTCAAAGCTGTAAACACGGGTGGCTTGCTACGTCACACGCACGGATACTTGAACATCGCCTCGAGGTAGGTTTATGCAGTTGTACAATTTAAAACCAGAGGCTCCCAGGAGCCTGTAATCGCTCACCTGGATCAAAGCTGCTTTCAATAACAATGCAACTGCACTGTGGTGGCCATCTTGGTGGGAGTGCATGACTGCCGGACACAATTTTGGAAAAGGACCATCAAAGTTTGGTTCTAATTGAGCTACTGGTTCCAGACAATATGGCTTTTATGTGAATTTCCCATAGGGTCCTATGTTAAACTAAGTTCAGCTATGCAGCCATCTTGGTCAAAGGGCGGGACCACCAGACACAATTTTGGAAGAGGACCATCCAATAAATATTTTATCAAAGTTTCCTTCCAATTGAGCAACTGGTTCCAAACAAGAAGATTTTTATGTGAATTCCCCATAGGGTCCTATGTTAAGCCAAGTTCGGCTGTGGGGACCATCTTGGTCGAAGGGCCGAACCGCCAGTCACATTTTTGGAAGAGAACCATCCAATGACTATTTTATCAAGGTTTGGTTCCAATTGAGCTAATGGTTTCAGACAAGAAGATTTGTATGGGAATTTCCCATAGGGTCCTATGTTAAATTAAGTTCGGCTGTGG
>MJUT01013697.1:92490-121666 GCA_002080005.1 Gigantidas platifrons
TTCTTCTTTTCCCAATCGCCGTGATTTGCAGATTGACATGAAGAGAAGAAACCATAATCTACGTTTTAAGACATTAAGTGTTATTTATTTGAAAATCTGGATTTAATAATCATTTTCCGTACTTTATTACAACATTTGTTTATTTAAAACGATATATTTTAGCAAATATTGTCATTATTCTTCTTTTCCCAATCGCGGCGATTTGCAGATGGACATGAAGAGAAGACGCCATAAATATTTTATAAATGAAATTATATTTTGTCAATGTCAAATTTGTGCTTGAATTTTGGAAAACAACTATTTCAAACATTTGTGTGATCCGTCTTCCAAGCGCTTTAAACAACATAGTTTTATAAGCAATTTTCAAGCGCATGTTTGACACAGTTGTAAATGGCGTATCATAAAGGACATAAACGAACAGGGACAATAACGGCTTTCCAACTCTTCGTGATACATACCGGTCTCTATTTTTTTTACTAGCCCAAGCGGACAAGTACCTAGGAGATATGTGTTGTCCGTGGGGAAAATTACTAGTCTCGGACTAGCTAACAATCGTTAATTTCGAACCCTGCATATTTTGATAGATACGATAACGTAACCCTCATTCCGTGTGTGCTCCATTTAGGGTTACGAATCAATCCCATTCAACGTATGGGAGCAGCGCCCGGA
The DNA here is from genome assembly GCA_002080005.1 of Gigantidas platifrons. Classification (NCBI taxonomy): domain Eukaryota; kingdom Metazoa; phylum Mollusca; class Bivalvia; order Mytilida; family Modiolidae; genus Gigantidas; species Gigantidas platifrons. The sequence goes on from MJUT01013697.1 coordinate 93,160, forward strand.
GTGATTCACACCAGGCAGTTTTTTGTCCTAATTCCGTTGTAAGTGGTTGGAAAAATTAACGGGGGTGAAAGATAAATATATTTAGGTAAACCTTGAGGTGTTAAATAATGCAGCAATCCATGGTAGACTTGTATCCATCTGAAAATTTGAATGCATAAAATCTTCTTTCTGTGCGACATTTTGTTTACAAGTTGCTAGTTCACGCGCACCTGCCTCGTTTTTGAGATATCCTTATTTGGATAAATTTTATAGTAAAACATAGTAACAGTTTTCCATATTTGGCATATATGGATAGGCTCCGCCCATCACGAGAGTCTACGTAAGGTGTTATGGCGGACAAGTAACAATTTTGAAATACGAAACCGGTCTTGAAGATAGAAACAGGGATTGTAACACTTATTTCGTATCACCATTACTTAAAAATTGTTGGGAATAATAAGATATGACCAGATATGCAAAAAGAAAGTTGAAATATTCACGGAACGAAAATTTTAATTTGCTCCCATACGTTGAATGAGATCGATTCGTAACCCTAAATGGAGCACAAGCGGAATGAGGGTTACGTTATCGTATCTAATATTTTGATGCAGTCAAATGTTGGAAGTATAATTAATAGGCGACCACAATACTGGAATACTGGAACACTAGGGATTCTTTTAGCAAAGTAAAACTTGTAGTCACTGTATATGAAACTAACTTTTACTCATGTACTGTGGATTGTGATATTGTCTTCAACACGTGTGACTTTTCTGGCCTTATTTATGGTAACTGGTTCCTTGTTTGACTTAGGACATGCAACATAAAATTTAATAGCGGTAGTACCAGTTTAGGAATAGAGTAGTTTTAAAATCATAGACTGACACGTGATCCCGGATACGCATTTCCCGATATTAAGAATCAGAACAAGTTGTATATTTTTTTAGAAGGATTGTATTCTTGCTTATAAAATATGCTTAAGCTTACTAATAATTATTTCAAAGGCCCACCAGCGACATGAATGGGCTATTTTAAACTCTTAAAAAGAATGTTTTCCAGATAAATAGATTAATGATTTTTTTTGGCGGGTGTGTGGGCATGGAGGGGGTGAAGACAGTTCGGCACCAAGACATTTCGGCACACATTGAAAAAGACAGTTCGGCACCAAGACAGTTCGATATCAAGACAAATCGGTACCAGGACAAATCGGTACCGCATTTTCTTTCAAACAAACGTGATTATCTTTTCTAAATATAAAATCAAAGAAAGTTAAAACCAAAAAAAAAGAACAAAAATACATCAATGATCATTTAAATGCAATCAAAACATAATTGATTTAAATATTCTTTGAAAGAAGCCATTATTAACTCTCTTAATTAAGATCAAAAGCAGTGATCAAATGTTTACAGCTTTTGCTTGCATTGTTGATTGTTTGATCTTTAAACATGTAATGATAAGAAAATTATGTGTCTGGATTTTTATTGTTTTTAAAACCTACTTCACTTTATTTACAAAATAGGCAAGAAATAATTTTTGTCAGATTTTCACAGGCGCTTGTGTAGAGTCAAGAATATGCTCGCTATGTACCAAAAATATTTTCGGTGCATAGCGAGCAAATGTTTGACTCTACACAAGCGCCTGTGGATTTTCATGGAATTTGTATTGCTAAAACAGAGAATTTCTCCATTTTTTTCTAATAACTTTGAAATATTTAGTGTAATTCATGATTCATGAGTTTTGTTAGTAAAATCAAAGAAAAAAAAACAAGTGCCGATTTGTCTTTTAGAGGTGCCGAACTGTCCGGGTGCCGATTTGAGTTGGTACCGAAATGTCTCGCATAGGTGCCGAAGTGTCCTGGTGCCGATTGGTCCCGGTGCCGAAGTGTCTAGAATTCGGAGGGGGTTGTGTTGCGTGAGCGATCACTGTTTCTATATTATATTTAAATTCGAAATATAATACTAAATTACAAGAACTGATACTCAGGAAACAGTATTTAGTCTTCAAGTAGTAATTTGAAAAACACTTAAGAAATGTATTCTATTTCTTTTTGATTTTCACACCACAGGGAATGCGAAATGATTATTTCTTATTAACTGGTGTACAACGTGACCGGCAGATGTTATGTATAAGTTCAAAAGACAGGACGTTGATATACATATACAAATCTGTATGAGTGTCAGAGGAGTGGTTTGTGTTCATGATTGCGTTGATTATATTGTCGACACTTGCCATATACTTATTGCTTAATTTTGTTTTAGGATGGTGTTCTGTCCTATTTATTTGCATTATATCCACACTCAATTGGTATGAACTAGTTTCTAAATGATTTTTGTGTACTGATGAGATGTGTATGCATTGAGATGCCTTTTAGTTTTTCCATGCCAATTGAATATCGCGATCAGCAATCTATCTGTCATGAAGGAAATTTTGAAATTATAGGTTATTTTTCGTGAATTTGTACTCATTGCAAGGGATGGAAATAAACGCATTACAAGAGATGGAAAATAGATTTGACTTTGAATAAAGAATTTTGTTCTCAAACATATTCAAGCATTTCAAGGACTGTGTTTATTTTATAAATGGTTTGAATTCTATAAAGGCCAGTTTCATTGCCTGAGAGCTAAAACTACGTAGCTCACAATAAGAGGTCTTTGATTTCCACCTTCCATTAAACATTAGGTTTATATTACTTTAATATCAATTTCTAAAGCGAATGTACTTTTGAATATTTACATTTGTTAATTTACTCTTGTGCAGTATTATGTTGCAATAAAAGTCATACCTTTACTTCTCGCTTATTATAGCCAAAATCTATAGTTGGGTTAGTATTTTCCACATCTGAATCAAGTAGCTTATAAATATATTTACATTTAAGGCGAGTCAAGCCTCATTTAGTATTAGTCGTTCAAAATAGTCTCAGTCAAGTTCAGCGTCCGCCATCTTGTTTGTCTGAGTTATTAGACAATAGCACCATTGGCATACAGATACAGACAGATTTGAGGGAGTCGTCGTTGTCGTGATCGAATGTTAGTTGGATTGAACTACCTGCATGTGCAATCAGTGTCTATCACCACTAACGTTGTGAGTTCGAATCCCGCTAGTGGAGAGGTATACTCAATACTACATTGTGATAAAGTTTGTCGATGACTTGCGACAGGTCGATGGTACAAATAACAAAATAAAAATAAAAATGACCGCCACGATATAACTGAAATATTAACGAAAGTGGCGTTAAACACCATCAAACAAACAAAGGATGAAAAATAAATGCGAATTAATTGGGTATTGTTTTATCAAATTGTCAAACTCATTTGTAAATGAATCATGACGGTGAGTTTATTTGAATGTCCGTTTTGTTTGTTGGGTTTTTGCTCTGTTTTTATTTCATTGCTTGTTTGTTCACATTGCGAGGTAAATATCTGGAACGACGGGGTAAATATCTAGAAAGATGAGGTTAACATGCACACGCAAATGAAACAACTTATTTATAACGATTCATGTAAGAACACAGGGCATTAATACTTATATTTATCTGTTTACGTACATAAATTATGTAGTCTTACAAACAAAACATACCTACAAGTGCCCGTAGGACATGATATCAGTCCCTTTGATGCATGTTGTATGTCGTAAGACCTTGTGTACTCAGCTCTAACCTTATTGTCTTTCCTGTCATTTTTTAAAATGATATTTTGACAATAATTTGTTTCTTTGTTTTCCTTGATTAGACCACGAAATTATGATAAATAATCATCTGTCATCGGACATAAAACTGTCGTTCGTATCAAATGATGCATTGACATCATATAAAACATAACCTATAGTAAAATGTGTGCCTATTCTTTAGCGTAATTTCTAACATGAAAACCGTATTCGTTTTCTGCTCCATTTTGGTGCTTTCAAATGGCTTTATTTTGGAGTTGCTGAACAAAATAACAGGAAATAAAAGCACATGTAAAGATGCAACAGCCTTTAAGGACCCTTTGATAGGTAGGTACATTTATATAAAATCAATATCAATACTCATATTCATAATTTTCACATTCTTGATACATTTTCATTTTAGCAGAAGGTATTGTCTGTTTAATTATCATGGTGCCCTTTTTAACATTAATTGAATTTTTTTGTGAAATTTAGAAATTACGGAGATCGATGATCTTTGAAGTTTGAATAAAACTATATAATTTCTTTTGTTCAAATCTAAATTTCATAAAAAATTCAGTTAATGTTAAAAATGACACCATGACATACAAAATGTAATCTTGAATAAAATAAAATAAAAACCTTAAAAATGTGGCGTAAATTATTCATAATTGTTGCATACTTTTATGTAGGCTATGAAATCCACATTTGTGCTTTTGAAGAAAAGGTGCCAATTATCTTTTGAAAGCAGCTCTTTACTTAAACTAAATACCTTTTAAATTCTTTTTTCTCTCAATAGCTACCGACCCAATGTGTGAAGCTAAAGCGGATACCTTAGATTGTACCTTTTATGATTGTTTTGAAGACAGATATCCATGTGGTGCATGTGGTTTTCCAAAAACATATGAATTATACAACTGTGAAAAGATGCATATGCCACTTTACAAGGACAAATTTAACCCTATGGTAAGTTTATGAACATTATTTGTGTGTACTTTCACTTCGCTACGTATATACATTTAAATAGCTAACCATTTCATTTGATTTCACCTCATTGCAAGAATTGTAGAAAAACAAAAGACAGCAAAACTACAATGACACACACACACAAAACAAAATACAGCGTTCTGTTAACAAAAAAATGTCTACAACATTCACGTAAATTAGTGTTTGGGAGAGTCGGGCCTTATTACAAGAAAATAAAAAAAAGCATAATTCGTTGTTGTGATAGTAATTTCGGTGTACATGTATATTGAGATATCTACTCATAGAACACTGTTGGCTAAATAGATAATTTTCTTTTTACACAGGGACAAACGTTTTTGCTGGACACGGGTAGATGTATACAACAGCATATGAGATCACTTTACCGCCTTGATAGATTAAGTTGTGAAGTTGTTAAACAACAAATGGAAGAGAAGGTAACGGAATGTTTCATCATCAGTGGCTTCTGTGATATGCTAATGGAAAATAGAAATGCTCTGTGGTCCGTCTATAATGTAAAGAAAATCTTGAAAAATCCAAAGTAAGTTGTTCAATATATTACTGATATTATTTATCACCATATTACATAATATATTGTTATTGGCACAGGTGCTCGTGGCACGGAATTACCACCTCTTTATTTTACTTTCTGTTCACATATTTATTTTCACTAAAATTTAAATTTCTTTATTTCTTTATTATTTCATCTGTTTTTTCCTTAATTTAACTTGTTCGTGTCCATATTCATACAATCTTATGCTTACAACAACTTACGTGTGTCGACCCTATATATACTCTTCTTGTGGATAATTATAGTTATAGGGTCGGCACATGCAAGTAAGTTGCTGTTAACATAAGATTGTATGAATATGGACACGAACAAATTAAATTAAGGAAAAGAGATAAAATGATAAAGAAATTTTTATTGAATATGAATATGCAAACAGAAAGGTAAAAAAGGGGTGGGGGTAATTCCGTGCCACTAGCGCCTGTGGTTACTGGATGTACCATTGATATGCACAGGGACTCTGACATTCATATATCGACTATTAGCAATCGACATTCTAAATCTTCTCATCTGAATCTACACTAGCATTTCCACTAAAATTTAGAAAGAGCTATGAATTGTCCTAGGTCAATTTCAATCGCTCCGATCATATACGACATACATGGTATCCATGAGGGATATTAACGATTGAATAGAAAATATATTGAAACATTATCTCATAAAAATCCACACGCTCATTGATTTAAAGATTTGTATTTGTCATTCTTCTCTTCTTCTTCCATTAGTGTGCATAATTCCTCTGGAACATTTTCGCACAATTGACTATGTACACGTGAGGGAGGGTCGGCTAGTGGATTTCAGAGCATTATTAAAAAACATTAAAATGAAGACACCAATACAATAAAAAGGGGTCGTCGTAAGGTAGTTGGATTTATAGCTACATATACAACCAGTGTCTATCATCACTAACGTTGTGAGCTCGAACCCCGTCCAAGAAGAAGTTCAGTTGATACAACATTATGTGATAAAGTTGTCACTGACTTGCGACAGGTCCCTTTTTTCTATCCGGGTACTCCGGTTTCCTCCACCAATAAAACCGACCGCCATGTTATAACTGAAATATTGTTGAAAGTGGTGCTAAATACCATAACTCTTACCCTAAACCCCAATATAATAAATAAGCGTTTCACTTTGTATTATCCTTATTTTCGTTAATATTTCCATCATTTTTTTTTTTAGAATTGTTGGAGATGTCATGGAAATAGCAAAGAACTGCAGCGAACAGATAGCTACATGGGCTTTCGGTCATGCTCAAACTGGACTAGTCCAAAAACAAACAAGTATCAACAGTGGGATAAGTCAAATTATAAATGCTTTTGGTAAAAAATAATTGTATTTGAAATCCAATGTAATTGATATTTGATAAATTTTGTATTTTAATATTTATAATAAAAATAAGAACAAGAATAATTATTCTTTGTGTATTACTTATTACACTCATCAACCATAGAAAACGAATTGGATCGGTGTAAGTGTTAGCATGCTCGCCTCGAGTGCGGTAGATCGTGAGTTCGACCTCCCAAGTAGCCTGGTCTAACCAAAGACTATACGATTGGTACTATCAAGGAGTAAGAACAGAAACTGGCTGGCTTGGAATCAGATTAATTTGTCCGAGTGGAGCGAAAGGTATACCTGCGATGTGTTTTAGTAATACGACGGCTGCCACATATGGAACAGGAACTGTGCTCCCTTCCGGAGCACCCGAGTTCACCCCGGTTTTTAGTGGGATTCGTGTTGTTCGATCTTTAGTTTTCTCTGTAATGTCTTGTAGATCACTGTTTGTCCTTTTCTTGCCATTGTGTTGTCTGTCCTTCGATGTACGGCTTTTAATGGAAGCATTGATAGTTTTCCCGAGCCTCCACATGAAATTTCGAACAACGGGAACATTTTGACAACTATTGACAATCACTAAGTTCAGACAATGCGATCTATAGTGTACAGAGTATTTTTCATCAGACAATTTTTCGGCAAATGTCGTCTTTCTCCCCATCTCTAAGCCTTGTCAACCATCAATATACCTATATTGTATATAAATGGAAAGGCATCAAATCATTTTCTATTTCGATAACTATATTTTTAAGTGGCATATTGATAGATTAATGAACTGATCTGACTTTAATGCTGTCTGACATTTCAAGATGAGTAAATCCGATTTTATAATGTATTTGCATCACGGCATACATATTTTGAAAATAATACACATTTCGTATCAATGGAGAAAAACATTCAGAAACATATGAGCACACTTTCTTTTTGCCTCCAGACTCTGTTGTGTGTGTGTGTGTGTGTGTGTGTGTGTGTGTGCTTTTTTTGTTTTTGTTTTTTTTTGTTGTTGTTTTCTGTACTGGTGTTTTATCACTTTTGATTTTGTCTATTTCCTTTTTATATTCATATGTTACCTCCACAAACAAGACTGACCTCCACGATATAACTGAAATATTGTCGAAAGTGGCGTTAAACACATATGCCTAACCCTACCCCTATCAACTAGACACAGCAGGATATATATTGTATGTTCTGTCACTGAACGATTTTTGATTGATTCGGAGATTATTTCATCCACCATAATGAGCTTGAAGTAAAGAATACTACTTACACTAAAAATTCTGCTTTTTTTACCTTGACATTTACCTTGCAATCGAAAGCAAGGGAAAATAATAATGAAAAAAATTAAAACTCTATGATAAAATTGATGGCTTCATTTTTCTAATAGTCAACTTTATATTCATGATCGGTAGCAATATTCCATCAAAACCAGCGTATGGAATTTACATTTCACAATGTTGTTCTAAGGCTTGTATCAAGTACAACGGTTTTCTGTACAGAGCTCAGCTGCTGACGTAAAATTTACTTAAGCAAGATTACATTGCTACTAGTTTGAAAACATCACTGCAAAAATTCTACAGTCGTCATTACTAATTGGTTGTTGGTTTCGTAATATCCATTTCTCAAATAGCAATAGATTGCTTCCCTTTACACATTTTTTTTCTTTCGGCTATCACAGACAAACCTTTAGCGACGTAACTATGAAAAACATAGCGAGTTTCTTATAAGAAACAGGACCTGATTACCGTTCGCGAACACATTGGTTGACCCCCATCCCCTCTCGTTTTTCAGCAAGGTCCACGTTGCTCATCTTTTTAGTAACTGTGCTGTGTTTTTTGTTTGTTTGTATTCCTTCTGTGTTTATCCTTGGATTGTCCATTCTAGAGTGTCTCTTCGGTTTTCTCAATTGACCATTTTCGAGCCTCTTGTCTCACTTTTATCTTTGTGGGAGTTCAGGAATTAGTTTGTTTATTATATGTTACCTCCGAATTTGTATGATTGTATTCGGATTACCCGAGTAGTCCAAAATATCTACAAGAAGAGCTTGCGATACCAAAAGGGGTAATCATAATCCGCATATCGAAGAGGAACGGACAACACAGTGGTCAAAAGAAAAAATACAAAAGGAAAAAATACGATCTACAAAACATGCACATAAAACTAAAGATTGAGTAACACAAACCCCACTAAAAACCGGGGGTGAACTCAGGTGCTCCGGAAGAGTGGGCAGTTCCTGCTCCACTAGTAGCACTCGTCGTGTTACTCTAGTTACAAACCCGATGATATGTCATGAAAGAGGAATGGACCGGAAAGTGTTTACCACAAGTGTTCCCCTCAAGTAGCCGTAAATTTACAATTAATTTCCCATATTAGCATATTTAAATGATGTGTTCACACAAGTTTAAAAACCAATTTGTAATCCAAGAAAAGAGATGGTCGTCTTTTTCCTCATAAATAAAAAAAAACGTACACATCACTACACATAAAACAAATGTATAATTACCCATAACATAGTTTTACAAAAAATGATTGATATAAATAAATAAATACTATACAATAATTTAGTTGACGAACTAGATCCTGTTTCCACAGGTAAATCATTATTTGAAGGGCTATTTGAAACTGTTTGATCAGACGGCATAAGCAAAGTTTTACAATGTTTCCCGCCATAATGTGGATCACAGATACATACATAGTGGTCTGTATAACTTTTGCATATACCGCCATTGGCGCATTCTGTATATTCACAGGGATCGGATTGTATTTCACAATGAACGCCGTTGTATCCCGACTGACATATACACTGGAAACCAAACCCTGTGCTAATTCGTGTACACTCTCCGCCATTTTGGCATTCGATATTGCTGCACGGATCCAACACTATTTCACATCTATATCCTGTATTACCAGGTTTACAAACACAACTTCCGGAATATCCGCTACCGGAGGCAACACATGTACCGCCATGAAAACACGTGATCCCCATGCAAGGATTCATTACGAAATCACAATTTCGTCCCATATAACCATCTCTACAAGAACAAAAATATCCATCGATCCCATCTTTACAGATTCCTCCTGAAAAAGTACATCTATATATTAAATATTGTATTTATAAATAAACGTTAGAGAATACCGAAGTTGGCAAATCAAGAATGGACAATATAGAGAAACTGACAATACAGGGTACATAACGAAGAAGAAGTCCACTGCGGTAAAGACGAACCGAACATCGTTTTAGGGGTTTATATTAGCATAAATAAAACACGTTTTGTATGTGATCAACCAAGACCACAATAACACCACTGGCTATTTATGTAAATTTACAACAAAATTAATATAACTGTTTGTTTGCTTTCTTTTTGTTAGTAATTTCTATTCGTAATAAATATTAAGGGGCATGTACCGCTTATCATTTGCAGGCACATAAGTTCACCCCGGTTTCGGTGGGGTCGATGTTGCTCATTTTTTTAGTTTTCTATAATGTGTTCTGTTTTTGTGTCTTGTTTATCTTCGTCCTGCGTCTTGTGTAACCAATGTTCCCAGTGACTCTGGATTGTCCATTATTGATTGCCACTTCGGTTTTCTCTAACGTTTATTCTTATATTGCAGTTTTGTCAAATTTTAAATTGTGTTGTTTATCTTCATGTTTGTGATTGTAATTGTTTTTGTCACAAACTAAGTTAGTGTATACACAACAAAGCTTATTATTATAATAACATCTATTTGTATGTGTCCTCTAAGGTTTGTAGTTTTTCAAGAACATATAGTGTGATGCACAAAAGGGGTAACAGTTGGATAGTGGATGCAACTTATCACAACACTTACATACAACAGAAGTACACTAGGACTTAATCTATAACCTACTTGTATCAATTATGACAAAGTAAAAAAAAAAAACAAATATAAAACGACTCAACGAAACTTAAAGTTCGAATAGAATTAGGCTTGATTTGGGTTTATGGTGTTTAACGCCACTTTAATCACTTTAAATGGTGTCTCGAGTACACCTCGCCATGAAGGGGTTCGAACTCATAACTTTAGTTGATAAGATATAAGATTTCATAATATAGAAAAACAACAAACGTTTTTTTTTGTGTGCTATACGAATTGTTGTTAGAGGTGACTGTTCCTTGTATTGATATTAGTAGCATTGTTGACAATCACCACTTAAACATTCTATTCATAATGTTGATTTTTAACGAAAAGTCCCATAATCCTTTCAAAATTGTAAGCTTTTCTTTGCTCTGATGTAATGAATTACAATTACCATATTGACATGGGTTAGATTCACATTCATCTATCTCTGACTTGCAGTTATCCCCTGTGTATCCTCTGGAACAGTTACAAATCGTCCCCGTTGTCGTAGGAACACAAATACCGCCATTCATACAATCAGTCTCATCGCATGTCAACTTTCGAGTTTCACAATGTGGTCCATAATATTTTTCAGTACATTCACAACCAACGGATGTATTCTGTAAATTAATATTCCGTTTTAATTTACATTCGTAGTATTTGAGTTTTCAAAGAACATTTACCAACAAACAATATTTAGTTTTTATTGGAGTTTGTGTTGCTTAAACTCTTTGTGTGTGTGTGTGATGTTTTGTGGACCATTCTGTTATCATTCCGTCTTTTTTTCTTTCGTCCATTGTCGTATTTACGGCTTCTTTTCTTTGTACTATGCCTGATGATCAGGCCCAACCCATGACATTGTGAGATAAATATAACGTATTTATTTACGTATGCTAGTTTTCAACACGATTTTCATTATGTTGCTAAGCAGTAACACGATGGATGCCATTTATGGAACAGGATCAGCTGACCCTTAGTAGGATTCGTGTTGATCAATCTTTAGTTTTGAGGGTAGTAATTTGTGGAAGATTGTTTTTCCTTTAAGTTCATTATTTTTTGGTCATTGTTTTATCTGTCATTCTTTGAATTAGGATTCTGATTATACCTTTGGTATCCTCAAACCTTTATAATCTGACACGACCACATACAGGGTATTGTTAGAATAAGAGTTTGAAGATATCAAAGGGATAACTAGAATCCGTAAATCAAACATGATGATTTGATTTTTAATTTTTGGTGTTTTAACGCCACTTTCAACAATATTTCAGCCATATCATGGCGACCAGTTTTAGTGATGGAGGAAGCCGGAGTACCCGGAGATAACCACCGACCATGGGCAAGCAACTGGTAAACTTTATTACTTGCGGCTGCGAGTAGAGTGCACCTTTTTTGTAATTTACAAAGCCGGGCGCGAACCCACACCGTATTGGAGATAGGCTTTTGATAGTTGTTAGATCCAACGACCTAACTCATTGAGGGACCCGGGCCCCCTAAATCGAAGAAGAACATACGAAACAATGACCAAAAGGACAAACAACGATCTGCAAAATACTACACAGAAAATTGAAGTTCACGCAACACGAACACCACTAAACATTAGGGATGAACTCAGGTGCGAGGTTGATGTATCACCAAGGAGCACCCCTTAAATTTTTAATTGTAATTCAATGGGTACATAATATATTGTCTTTCACATGTACAGTTAATACTGATTTATTGATAAATTTTCAAGTATATATATAATGATACCGGGTAACTATACACATAAACTGCTTTAAACTTACGGAACAGTTTCCACCATTTTGACAGTATCCATCAAAACATAACACAGATTCGCAGTATACACCAGTAAAATCAGGTGTACATTTACATGTAAAGTTCTTCTCAGAATCAGGTAAACATAAACCTCCATTCTCACATGGATCATATTTATTACAATAGTTTACATCTAAAAAATTAAATACATAATTAATATTTTTTTTCTTTAACAAAAGTGTTTCAGTAAAATAATTTGCCTTGAAAAGATCAGTTATGCTCCTAATTTGCTGGTCGCGAATTAAGAAAACATGTTTTATCTATTCTGAAACACTTGTATAATATATGTCACTCACCGTGTTACAAACTGGTGTTTGGGGGAGGGGGTAATCGTTAGATTTCAACATATCTCATGATTTATATTGCACTATCTTTCGCGTTTGTGTAGTAAATATTACACACACACGAAACATTTGTAAAAACTACGGTAATAGAAGAAATTCAATAAACGTAAATAATAAAAAAAATTAAAATGAGCAACAAAAGTGTGTCATGTGTAAAAACTGTAGAAATACGACAGCACAGATACTACTAAGACTACATTCTAAGATGTTTCGTCTAATTTTTATTGATACAATTTTCAAAACAATAAATACGTACCTATATTACAGTTAAGACCTGTCCAGTCACCTTGACATATACACTGCCATGGTTCATAGCAATAACCATTGCCACAGTCTGGATTAGGTATACACTGATCACATGATTCACCCTCCCAACCAATCAAACAACTGCAATAGAAGAGTAAGAAATAGACATTATAATAGAAATACAAATGCAAAATTTAGGATTATTTATAATACAAATACACATCAAATCTGAGAAATTTCATTAATAATAAACCTACTAGTTACAATACTTGAAAGGTACTGTGATCTAGACAAAATCATATCACATAAACATTGGTTTGGCTTGATTACAGAAAAGGCCTGCTCATGACCATCTTTGGATCAATTATTGAAACCGTTTTATCAAGTACTTATATGGAGAGATTGTCTTTAACAAAATGTGCTGTCAAAGCCCCTACACAGACGAGATCTTCTGAAGGCTTACAGCATTATGACAACCAAATTATAAGCTTAAACCACGAATATTGTTTAAGACATTAGACGCGTATGGCATTGCATCGGGAAATAAAGACATGGCGCATCACAGGTTATTATTCAAAACAACACCAACTCGATGAATAGTCTGGTCACATGCTCATCAAATGTGATCAATACTGTATTAGGTTCATTATGTATTCAGTATAATTTGTACATGCAATATGATTTATCTATTTTTTTCCAGACATATATGATCATATATGTAGATGGTGCTTTTTTTTAAACTCTCACTATAAATGAAATATGCCCGAAACAATCGCTGGGGTGTTATCGTATATTTACAGCTACTAATTATATAAAACAACGTTTGTATTCATGTAGTATCAACAATCAAATCTCTCATGATTTCATTAATGTGTTTCCACTCTTAGATCATTATCTTCCGAGATGCTTTCAATGAGGTAGTCGTCGCACATGTCGATTTACTGCATATGACAACTCAAATCATTAATAGCATTTTCAGTACATTTGCCTCCTGTCAAGCCCACTTCAGTAGTAATTTCACCGGGGCAACATTTGATTGGTATATATGTATTTTTATTTTATATGTTATTCATTAAATTTAAAAACTATTTTATTTAGGATCAATTACAATAATACTTTAGTAGTTATTTGCATTTTACAGGCGAACGCCTGTTTTTTTTTTTAATTACTTTCATCAACAAATGTTTCATAATCATAGATATACGTACCTACACTGAAATGGTTCATTACAAAAACCATGTGACATGTTACATTTATCCCAGCACATTGCTGTAATACATAAGATATAAATAGATTATTGGTGATTAACGCCTCTGTAAATACTATTTCAGTAACATGGTGGTGGCAGATTCTATTGGTTGAATAATACAATGACAAACATAAAATACCACGCTGTCCGAACTGTTCCACAATATATAATTGGGAAATCGTAGAAAAAAATAGGCAAAATCAATACCATGAACACACATGGCATGGAGAAGGTAAGTGACATGTTACCAGTAGCTCTGGATTGTCCATTCTTGATTGCCCCTTTGGTTTCCTTTAACGACGCGTTTCTGTCATATCCTTCTTCATGTACGATTACAGACAACAGATTGGAAAGTCAAATAACTTAATAGTCTTTGGGAGTAAGTAGTCCAAATGACCTAACCAGGATAGCCATAATCGACTAAAGCCTGAGGGAGAGGAACCTCAGTTAAGGTTGTCATATAAAGTACTACCAAGTACACTTCTCAATAAGTGTGGATATAACTAACAACTTTTAGTGGCTAGTATACAACGAAAAAGTTAAGAATATTTCGTTATATTTTGTTTGTTTTCTAGATACATATTGTTCTATATGTTTTCAGATGCTTTAAAGCAATTTTGTTGATATTGTTGGGAAAGTCGACAATCATTGTTTAAACGTTCTGTTCATTATTCTTTGTCATGAAAATTTAATTATTTTGCCTTTAGTTAAAAAATAACCCACACTGTCCGAACAGTTTCAAAATCAAATAGCAAGATCGGAAAAATAATCAAGATCGATACCTCTAACACACAAATACACGATCGATCACTTTTCTGGCTTGGCACATGTATATGTACTTTAATAAAAAGTGGCGGGTTTAAACTAATGTAATGGGCCCAAAGGTTTCAAATAATGAGAGGACAAATTATCGTACATATGCATATACTGTTAGTCATAACTTTCTACATACCTGATTGACAGAATTCTCCTTGCCAACCTGGTAGACACATCTTCGTTCCATCTCCATCACAGACATAATGTCCAAAGCTGTCATTTCTCGGTCTACAAAATACTTCACAACCAGCTCCAAAGTAATTATCATCACAAACGACTCTGTATTTATATTGTAGCGCTTTGTCGGCGGTTGTCGTCGTTTCGGTATACCATAAAGATGGCGGATATAACGTACCGGATACGATACTCCGCAATATAATTTGAGCAGAATCTGGAAAATAGTAAGAACTGTTTGATAGGTTTTAAATCTTGGAAATTCAGTTTAGTTGTGTTGAGAAAGAATCCACAAGAATCTATAACTACATGTATATAGAAATAAGTGACTATACCGGCCTTGCATATTCAATAGTGCATTATATAAAGGAAGTTTAGAAAGTGATGATCACGAATTCAACTAATAACAAAATCATTGACGATAACGAAGACCACAATGTGTACCGAAGACAGACTATGTTCTGGCTTAGGACAGGCGGACACTGTTTGGGGAGGGGGGAGGGAATGTTCAACCAATTAATGTGATCCCGATCCTCCCTCATTTTATATGTTTTTCTTCTACTTTTTCCAAATACTAACCGCCTTCAACAAGTTACATATTATGTTAGAGAGGTTGCTCATGACAACAATGCAAATACATGTATTAACAACCAATGAAAAACACAGATTCACTACCACCCACGAATACCAGATATCACAAAAATGAAGTAGCAACATAATAAACCAATAACTATTTTACTATCCATTTTACACCTGCATTGTATTATCATTATACATTGTCTGATTTAAAGCATTTGAGACATTGATAGAGGTTATGAGGTAGTATAAGGATCAACATCACTTCGCAAGAGATTGACATGCATGTAGATGGCATAATCTTGTAATGGTAGATCAATGCATTGTGGAGATAATGAAAACCTTTGTGAGAGATTTCTTTTAACAATAGTTGGTGTAACTAGATAAATAGAGGTCCCTGTTCAGAGACGGATAACAAATGGAACCGGTTTAAGTCTATGGTATCAACTGTGATACATAGAGACCTTAAAGTGGTACAAAGGAAATTGGAGTGAAAAATCAAAAGAAAAACTAGAAGATACACAAAGGCAATGAGAGATCGGAAATCACAAATTACCAACTATGAGGGCATTATGAATCCTACTAACCCCCTCCCAAAAATGGGAATATGATTCAGAACAGGTGATAGATGCAAGCTGATGTGGTCTTGTTGCATATTTTTGTTCAATACTAGTTTAATTATTGTTTTTAATTGAAACAGAAATGTCAGACAAAATTTATGTTTGTAGCATCACCGTGTCTGTCAGTACTGTATACTTAACATGAAGTAAAAACACAAACTAATTTAAATGGCAGTGTGTTTTTTACTTTCATCAAAGACAACCTTTACTGCGGAAACAGTCTACTTGAAATGATGAAAGAATAGATAGACATGTTTATTTTCAAACTTATATCAAATCCGAAATATGAAACATCTTGCATCCAATTTAAATGTTTATAAAAATAAAGGAAGTATTGCATTATCTTTACAAATTTGTTGTTGCATTTTTGTTATCAAATCAATTTAATATCAATTTAATAAATCGTACAAAACAAGGATTCAAAACGATTATACTCAACCATTAAATTACATCCCCGGTTTTTAGCGGGGTTCGCGTTTCTGAATCTTTAGTTTTCTATGCAGTATTTTGTAGATAATTGTTTTCCCTTTTGTCATTTTTCTTTTGGCCATTATATTGTCTGCCCTTCGATTTACGACTTCTAATTACCCCTTTGGTATCTTTCAAACTTTTGTTGCAAAGAAATATGCAAGTCGACATTACATGAAATAATTGTAAGAAAAATTAATTAGCAGCAATACACAAATTTTTCAAATGTTAATTAGTAATTATGCAACAACACATGCTTACAAAAGTATCTCCAAAATTAG
The DNA here is from genome assembly GCA_002080005.1 of Gigantidas platifrons. Classification (NCBI taxonomy): domain Eukaryota; kingdom Metazoa; phylum Mollusca; class Bivalvia; order Mytilida; family Modiolidae; genus Gigantidas; species Gigantidas platifrons. Next base: position 110,103 of record MJUT01013697.1, read on the forward strand.
TAATATTATTCCACTACAAATATCGACAAATGTAAATTAGTAAAGTTTAGGTCTATAAAACCAGTTTAACCCCGGACAACATCTCTCAGTGTGTGTTCAGTTTTAATTGGTAGGCTTATCGTTGACTGGTGGTTTGAAAATATGAATCCTGGTGTGACACCACGCGGGCTCTTGTTATATGTTAGTGTATTAGACAATACAATGTCCAAAAGCAAAAAACAATAAATGATAGAATAATATAAACAACAACAAACAAACAAAACCAAAACAAGCAAACAAACAAACAAAACATGAAAAAACCAAACAAACAGACAAAAAATACACCCATATATATGGTCAACAAAACACTACAGATAAAAGTAAAGATTGAACAACACGAATCCAACGATAAATGATAACTCAATTATTCTAGAAGTATGAATTATTTATATGAGAAATATTTTAAACATGTCTTCCATTTCCTAGCAGTACACTTTTGAAATTTGTTTATTAGTCACTTGTCGTGTTGCAATCATGTGCCTGCTTAAGTTGTCTTAAACAACAATTCATTCAGCAAAGTCCCATTTTCCTGCTTTTTGGTGAAATAAACTCAAACATATACAAGATTAAAGCTATCATCTCAGGTTATGTTGTTTTAGCTGGTTATATCATTCGTCCATTACTGTTTTATTTCCAATTTATCATGTAATTGTTAATTCAACATATGTTAAGCAAATACTAAATGATGAATCATATCATTACGTTTGAATCTTGTGTTAAGTAAATACAGAAATGATATCAATGGATTATCCTTACCGTTTTGTGAAAGGTGCTCATCGTTATCATGTCGTGCGTCGACAACCAGTGTAAACAAAGCCTGAAAAAGGAACAAGACAAGACCAATGATTACTGAAACACATCTTATTTGTTGAACAGATGGAGTTAGAAGTGTTTCTCCAGACCTCCAGTCATCGTGATCGACATTTTTTCAAGTAATAATCTAAATGATCTAAATAACCTTGCTAAAATCTTTATGGTGTAACATAATCGTTTGTAATGAGAACTTTACAGATACGATATTGTTTGTAATGAGAACTTTACAGATACGATATTGTTTGGGTTTAACGCATATGTTATATGTACGAATTGTAATTCTTTGTACAATGTCCTACATAACTGTCTAGTCTGCGATTGCTTTTTATCAATGAAATTCATTTGTATGCATAATGCATTAAGCAAAATATTCAATCTGCGAAAATTGTACAACTTGTAACGTGCAGGGGGGTTGCACGTCACTGGCGTAATCCGGTTCGTACCAGAGTTACTTCTCTGGATTCAAGTGACGCTCTGTATATCGTGTATTTAGCTTATACAGTTATTTAGCTATGGACGATGTTGTGTGTTTGCAGCACCCGTGCGTCGGACCTGTGAGTTTTACGCACGCACCTAATATTAGTTTAACCTATGCGGTTTCAGCACCCGTGCGTCAGACCTGTGTGTTTTACGCACGCACCAATTACTAGTTCAACCTGTGCGTTTTATCCTCGCACCTACTACCAGTTTAACCTGTGCGTTTTATCCTCGCATCTATTACCAGTTTAACCTGTGCGTTTTCCGCACGTACCTATTACTGGTTCAGCCTGTGTGTTTTGACCCACGCACCTATTACTAGATCAACCTGTGCGTCGGTCCTGTGCGTTTTACGGACGCCACTATAGCTAATTCAATCTGTGCGTTTTTACAGCACTTGTGTGTCAGTCCTGTGCGTTGACGCACGCCACTATAGCTAATTCAACTTGTGCGTTTTTCAGCACTTGTGCGTCAGTGCTGTGCGTTTTGACGCACGCCACTATAGTAACTTTAAGCTGTGCGTAAAGCTGCTAATCCAGTGACCAAGAACGAATACTAATACTGCATAGGCTAGTGGCTAAACATGTTGCTCGACAGAGCAACGCAAAGTGACCACACACGCTGCGACAAGCGTTTATATACCCTATTTTGGACTATACCATTTTATACAGACGATTCCAAAAGTCTGCATCATCAAAACGATTTCATATAACTCAATGATAACCATAAAGCGTGTAAAGGACCAGACTATTTCCGTGTATTATTTCATATCCCAACCCGTTTATGACTCTGTTAGTTATCGTAGTAATTATAAACAATAAAAATATAAATTATTTGTATGCTTAAAATGCTATATTTAACCAATCACTTGATAAATAAGAATGGTCTACTGTTTCGGAAATTGTAAATTAATTATTTGCATGCCAACTGTGTATTTTAAACAATTAAAACAGTGTAGATAAACAGGGGAATTCGTGGAAGTGGGGAAAGAAATTATACGGTTAAGTGCGTAAATTATCACCTATATATATAGTCTTAATTTATTCTTAGAATTTGCATACGCATTTTAAATGCGTGTTAACTAACTTTGTCACATTACCCACGCCTCCAAGAAATGCGTCCTCGCATTTACCTACTCTTCAAGCTTCAACTGAATGCGTCAATTCCTGTGGCCATTTTTCAGACCCAAACTCTATCAACATGCAAAGCAGAGGTTTTTTCATCAGCTGGACATATCCCACAAAGAAAGGCATCGATGCCTATCAATGCTAAGTGCCGAACGCCATCGGTCACTAGTCTAACATGTTCTAACCCCTGGTTGGTCAGAACTTCAGCTCAGCTCGTAGACATTTAGTCTACCACCATGTCCAGAGTTCCATCAGTTTCTACTACGAAGATAAATTCGTAACTACGTGTAATGTGACATTCTACCTAAACAAAACTTCCACTGACTTTCCTATTCCCTGACATATTCTTATAACCCTATAACTGAGCAACTGTAACAGAAATTTATTACAACAATTAACAAATTTAACCACCTATTAATCATTGAAAATAATTTTAACTGCCACTGGAAAAGATATATAAAATGTCAAAAATCGGTAAGAAGTAATTTTGCCTAAGTAGCGGCTTCATAATGATGCCTACTCTTAACGAACACAGCTCCGAAGAGACTGCTGCTACTGAAGGAATCTTTAACGTGCACAGGCGTGGCGCTCACTGAACACGGGACCTCGGATTTAACGTCCCCATCCGACGGACACATAGTTATAATAATAACAAGTTGATGACTGCTTCTCTGTACTTGTCATCAATACAACTCTATACGAGGATAATCAATGTCTATTTACATATATGCATATTTATATACAGAAGCGGTTTACATTACCAATGTTGGTCGTAATCACGCAACCAGACAAACGACTTTTTCTTTCTCTTTGGTCTACGTGATACTTCAGATTCCAGCCAGGCTGCATCATGTACCAACTTTTCATCTTGTCGGTTTACAACCTTAGTAACCCCCGATTCCAAGTCGGGCATACCTTCATCCCTCATCACTTTGTGGGTATTGGAATATGCAGGAGGCTGTATCCCCTGCTCTCGCTTCTCAAATACTTTCTGCGAATTGCATCTTCGCACAGGACAACCCGGGACCTGTCTCTTCATCAGGTCTCGATTCTTTTGCAATAAGCATTTGCGTTTACTGCAAGGTTCACAACTGGCCACGTAACTTCTAACATCCTTTCGTATTCTTGGCCAATAATAATTCTCTTTGATTCTAGCCAACGTTTCTCCGATTCCCAAATGAGTCGATGTTGTATCGTCATGGCTCTGTTGTATTATATTCCGTTTTTCACAAAACGGTATGACAGCACGCAATTTACCATCTTGCTTAGATACTCTATAAAGTATACCATTCTTTAATCTGAGATCATTCCACTGGCACCATAAAGACTTAATTACATATCCGCAATTCCGTATTTTGTAAAACGGTGGTCGTTTGTTTCTTGTCCATCACTTCCGGACTTCCTTTAAATCTTGATCTCTCTCTTGCAACTGTCGTATTTTCATTGATGCCTCGCCATCCTGCGGGTCTATTGGATGGGTAACTTGTTCTTTGTCACGGGCAGATTTGCTGAATGTGCGTAGTTTGGAAACGCACTGGACATGTCCGTCCACAATCATCTCTCTTCCTCGCTGTGTACATCCGATTTGACCCTCAATATATAATGGCAGTTTTTCGTTAACGAAGCATAACACATTACTTCTTAGATCAATCAAACAATTATATCTTTGTACGAAGTCTAATCCCATAATTCCATCTATGGCTAAGTCGGCAATTACAGCTTCAATCCCACACTGCTGATTTCCCATCTTGAGGTTAAACAAAGATTGTCCTATACTGCTGAGATTGGTTCCGTTAGCAGTAACGATAGTTTGCATTAGTGGTCTTACTTCTGGTCGTTTTGACTTATCCAGTGCATAAAATATCTTATTGGATACCAAGCTAATTGTCGCTCCGGTATCAACAAGAAATTTAGCCGGAACATCATTTATCTTCAAGTCTATGTACATTCCGGCTTCCTTATTAGAAGTATTAACTGCCAAGTACGCGCGTTTCTGTTCACGCCTATGTTTCCTCCTTCTGGTGCGCAGGTGTCTAGCTGCGTATTTTACTGGAGTTTCCTCTGTCTGCAGTCGCCTTCGCTGTTGTTCTTTACATTCCATTTTCCAGTGACCTTTCTTCCCACAATTGAAACACTCTGTATTTTCTCTTACGCTATTACGTCTGGTGTATCGTTGGCTAACACCTTGATCTCTTTTAACTTTTTCTAAGTCTTTCTGCAAATCGTCAAGCTTCTTATTAAACGCCTGCATCATCTCGAACAATTTATCCTCCTTGTTGTCCTCGTATCTTTTCGCTTCATCTGTGCCAGTTGCGCCCCTGAGATGTGCACGTCCAAATTCATTCTTCTTTTCAGCCTTGAAAAGTGCGTCAAGTTCTACCGCTAGACATATAGCTTGGTTTAAATTAGCAGGACGGGACTGCTTAATTCTTATCCTCATTTCGGAATTTACCACTGCGTCAAGAAAATGTTCGGTAGAAAGCGTTTCTCTGACTTCAGCTGGGGCCTTAGGATACGCTTTATTCACCAAACGCCGAATAGCTTGACCCAGCACTGGTAAAGTCTCGCTAGCCTTTGGTCGTCTTTCTTTTAGTTGCACTCTGTAAAGATCCATCTGATTTGGCGGTGCAAATCGTTCTTCTAATGCTTCTACTAAGCTAGTATAGTGTACCTGGCGGTCTGATGGTAAGTCTCCCAGTACGCATTGCGCCTGGCCACGCAACGCAGCTGCCAAATATAACCCTTTCTCTTCCTTATCCCAGTCATTTATGGCAGCACATGCGTCAAAATGAGACTTGTAATCACGCCATTCGCCTGTGCCGTCATAATTAGCCAGCTTTATATTTCGGTTGTAACTTTTTATTTTCTTTTTGTCCTTGACATAATCAGAGAATGCTACTTTAGTAGCCTGTGGCATACTCCTGGATTGCACAATTGGGGACATGATATCATTATCATCTCTCATTTCGGCAAACAACGACGCCGTGTCCATTTTCGTAGTCTTTGGCCTTGCGCCTCCGTGCGGCGTTGAATGCTGCCCGAATTTTTCATCTTCTACTATCCCCTCAGTTCTACTTTGTACTGTTTGCTGAGACTTCTGACTTTTTGTAGTTACTATTCCGGAATCACTGCGCTCCATCTCGCTGTCAACAGGCTTTGGGGTTGACTGTTTAAACTGTACTGTACTCTGGCTATCCTGTAGTAATTGGAGTCTTTGTCCAATATCTTCTTGCAAATAACTGATCTGCGCTTCAAGATTTTCAATGTAATCCATCGTGATTTGCGTCTATTGAATCCCACCGCTGCCACCAAAAATTATGTAACGTGCAGGGGGTTGCACGTCACTGGCGTAATCCGGTTCGTACCAGAGTTACTTCTCTGGATTCAAGTGACGCTCTGTATATCGTGTATTTAGCTTATACAGTTATTTAGCTATGGACGATGTTGTGTGTTTGCAGCACCCGTGCGTCGGACCTGTGAGTTTTACGCACGCATCTAATATTAGTTTAACCTATGCGTTTTCAGCACCCGTGCGTCAGACCTGTGTGTTTTACGCACGCACCAATTACTAGTTCAACCTGTGCGTTTTATCCTCGCACCTACTACCAGTTTAACCTGTGCGTTTTATCCTCGCACCTATTACCAGTTTAACCTGTGCGTTTTCCGCACGTACCTATTACTGGTTCAGCCTGTGTGTTTTGACCCACGCACCTATTTCTAGATCAACCTGTGCGTCGGTCCTGTGCGTTTTACGCACGCAACTATAGCTAATTCAATCTGTGCGTTTTTACAGCACTTGTGTGTCAGTCCTGTGCGTTGACGCACGCCACTATAGCTAATTCAACTTGTGCGTCAGTCCTGTGCGTTTACGCACGCCACTATAGCTAATTCAACTTGTGCGTTTTTCAGCACTTGTGCGTCAGTCCTGTGCGTTTTGATGCACGCCACTTTAGTAACTTTAAGCTGTGCGTAAAGCTGCTAATCCAGTGACCAAGAGCGAATACCAATACTGCATAGGCTAGTGGCTAAACATGTTGCTCGACAGAGCAACGCAAAGTGACCACACACGCTGCGACAAGCGTTTATATACCCTATTTTGGACTATACCATTTTATACAGACGATTCCAAAAGTCTGCATCATCAAAACGATTTCATATAACCCAATGATAACCATAAAGCGTGTAAAGGACCAGACTATTTCCGTGTATTATTTCATATCCCAACCCGTTTATGACTCTGTTAGTTATCGTAGTAATTATAAACAATAAAAATATAAACTATTTGTATGCTTAAAATGCTATATTTAACCAATCACTTGATAAATAAGAATGGTCTACTGTTTCGGAAATTGTAAATTAATTATTTGCATGCCAACTGTGTATTTTAAACAATTAAAACAATGTAGATAAACAGGGGAATTCGTGGAAGTGGGGAAAGAAATTATACGGTTAAGTGCGTAAATTATCACCTATATATATAGTCTTAATTTATTCTTAGAATTTGCATACGCATTTTAAATGCGTGTTAACTAACTTTGTCACAAATTAACCAATTTTGTGACAATCATATATAGTAATTCGAATAAAAACGTAGGTATCTAATTTAGTGCGCACAACCCGTTTATGGAATAGACTTCATCGGGTACGCTCAAAGTCAAAATATTTGAAAGACAAATAATTGAATAGTGTTGGAAGTATGAATACCAAAATGCCAAATCAAAATAGCCAAAAATGGACTTAGGTCATCTATGCTTGAGGGAGGGGAAGTCTTAGTTTTTATTGTAATTACATAATGTATCAACTGTAGATATATATATATATATATATATATATATATATATACTATCTAGTAACCCATGTCAGTGCCGAAACATATATTCACATAGAAAATAATAAGCATGATGCAAAATCCTTCGCTCATTAATGAAAACAACCTCTTGTTTTTATCTGCACCAGACAAATAATTTGCTCATAGTCTCGCATTGATGTTTGAGGTTAGTTTGCTTTGTAGTTTATATGAAGAAGCCATTTGTTTTGCATTTTTCGTACGACTTTATGTTAAGCTAACTCGTGTGTCTGATCGGCATTAAACAATATAAACTTTGTGGAGGACCATGCATGAACTATCTCATTCGATAGGTTGTGCCAGGTAAGCAATCAGGGAAGGGTAAGTGTCCTTTCTGTTAAGGAAACATATTTTAAAAATAGCTCATACGACACATGTCCGGGGAGCAACCAGAGAAGGGCAAAACGTCTCACTTCTCTCAAGGAACTAAGTAAATATTCATTTGTAACACTTTACAAGCCAGAACCTGTATTTTCATCGGTAAATTCCGCGGTCTTTTTGTGTCGAATGATCTGAAGTGAGAGATTGTTATTTTTGCTATACAGCTGAAGTAGCAAGAAAACAGTTATGCTTGAAACATTAATTAGAAGCATTTACACATGCAATAAGAAAATGTCCCCCACCCCCACCCCCATTTTTTGTACGGAAAGTATTAAAGGAACGCAAATAACAAGTGGATCTAATAATGAGCATATTAAACAAAACATTCAGCTTGTAAAATAATATATAATTCAACCAATTTCGTTACAATCATAGTAATAAGAAAAACTTCGCTTACACAAGATTAAGAATGACACAAAACTATTTCTTCATTAACAAAAATATAATTTCTTTTTATTTCTAGTTCGTTTTGAAATAACTTGACATCGTGTAAAAATATTATTTGAAAACTGCACAAGAAAAAGTCATTATTATGTTTAGATAGAAGAGAAAGTTTATCTTGAACCAAAGGAACTTTATTTCAATAACAGACAAATTATAGTTGAGATATGGTTTAGCATACTGTTGATGAATAGATATAAAATTAAAGCTTTATCGCTGATCTACACTTATGTTAAACATGACAAGAGAAAAGTGATTTCAAGGAGTGATGGACCCAATAAAACTGAACAGTATTTGAAAACATGTCGATCCGTCTCAAATGCCAAGCCTTTGAAAAGGTTACGAAGTCCTTAATAATTTATCTTAAAAGTATAGGCGCAGATTCGGCTTGAGAAACGAGAAGGCGTAAAAATACCGAACGTCAAACGTCAAACGAAGACGCAAAAAGAGGAAGATAGAAAACTTAATGGTAAAAACTTAAGTTAAACATTGTTTATACAAACCATTGCAAAAATACGATTCAATTTAAACTTTAATTACTAGAGTAAATGGTTGGCACCTGCAACTATGATAGAAAAAAAATGAGATAAAAGGATTAAACATCACAAATGCGCCCGAGTAGAGAACAGAGAGTCAGAGAAATAAGATTTTGGATCTGCAAAGATGTGTGGTAAACGCCCCCTACAGAGACATCCGTGCGCTTTGTGAAATGTATAGAGTACACAGCTCGTGATAAGGACGACATATAAACGAGGGTATCGTTTTTGGTGAATTCCAATCTTCTAGAATGAAAGAGTAAACATTGCCTTACATTTTGTACCTTCTTAAAAACGACGGCTAGATTGATAGAGGTCATTTGTGGGTCATTGTGAACTAAAATTGTCAGGCACTATCCTTTATTTATAACTCTTGACTTTTGAGGAAGATAACCCTGCACTCACAGGCACATTTTATTGTTTAGGGGCACAGGTGATTAATTATTTATGTAACTTTCCCATTATCTATAACTCTTACCATTTGATATAGCAGCTTCCACCCATTTGCCTATCTTAGTGCCACGTGGTAATTGTACCCGTCATCAATGTATCTACACATATTTAGCTTATTTCACGTTAAAATAATATTCAAGGATAACAAAATGTTTGCTTTTTGGCTTCGTTTTTATTGTGTTGTGTTTTGTTTTGTTCTTCTATTTTTTGTTGGGGGGGATTTCTAAGAAGAGTTTGAAGATACCAAAGGTGCAATCAGAATCCGTATATCGAAGAAGAACAGAAAACACAATGGCCAAAAGAAACTAGAGGCTCACATGAGCATGTATCGCTCACCTGACATAACTAAGTCCTCTTAAGAATGTCTGCATGCCGAATACATCTAATAGGGTCCTATGTTAAAACTATGTCCGCTGACTGCGGCAATCTTGGATGGAGGTCGGGCTCACAGGACATAATTTTGAAAGTTGACCACCTAAGGACCATTCATGCCATGTTTGCTTTAAATTGACTTGCTGGTTTCAGAGGAGAAGACTTTTAAACAGTTTTTCCATAGGTCCTATGTTAAAATTAAGTCGAGTCATGATGGCCATCTTGAATTTCCGATCAGCAAACGATTCACAAGTTTAGTACAGGATCACCCAATGATCATTCCTGTAAAGTCACAATTCAATTGGCTTAGTGGTTTCTAACAATAAGATTTTTAAAATTTCGACCAATCAGAACACATTATGAGCCCTGGCAGCCATGTTGGATTTCCGATCAGCGCCAAAAACAAAAATATTGTGTATGACCATCTAATGAACATTTCTGCCAAGATTGGTTCAAATCTGTTGTGTGGTTTCAGAAAAAAAGATGAAAATGTGAAATTCCCATAGGGTCCAATGTTAAACTAAGTCGAGTCATGGCGGCCATCTTGAATATGCGAGCGGCACAAAAATAACAAATTTAGTAGAGGACCATCCAGTCATCATTTCTATAATGTTACAATTCCATCGGCTGAGTAGTTTCTGACAAGAAGATTTTCAAAGTTTCAACCAATCAGAACACATTATTGGCCCTGTCGGCCATGTTGGATTTCCGATCTGCACCAAAATAAAAAATTTAGTAGAGGACCTCCCAATGAACATTTCTGCCAAATTTGGTCCAAATCAGTTCAGTGGTTTCAAAGAAGAAGAAGAAAGTATGAAAAGTTTACAGACGCGGACGACGACGACGGACGCAAAGTGATGACAAAAGCTCACATGACCCTTTGGGTCATATGAGCTAAAAAGTACAAAAGGACAAACAAGGATCTACAAACTATACATATAAAACTAAAGATCGAGTAATACGAACCCCACTAAATGTGTTTCAAAATTTTGAACAAAGAACAATCAAGAAAGCTTACACATTTGATAAAAGTACAGTCTGATAACAACCACCAAAGACGCCAAGCAGATCCGGTTGGGGGCATGCTGCAATTGGCTTTAATTTTCATTAATGACTACCTACCTGTTATTTAAGTTTTCTAAAATTGATTATTGCCAGTTGTTGATTGTATCTAATATGCAAATTTGAGTGATTTATTTTGAAATTATGTATTAATAGACAACTGTATTTTGATTTTGAGCGTACCTGATGTAAGTTATGTATGAAGCACAGCGTGGGCACTATAGTAGATATCAACATTTGTATTAAAATCAGTTTGTTTTACTTGACATGTAGGTACTTATCTGCCATGTAAAATATTATCTTTAAGATTTAAGATTAATAATTTAAACATAATTAGCCGCTAATAGACAAGAAAATTGATTCATAAAACCACGTGAAACGAGTATTAACGTGGATTACAGCACGTAACCACAGTTCCTGCATGAAAATAGATAAAAGTTTTACATTGTCTCCTATGGCTAAGGATCTGACAAGAAATTCCAGATTTCAATGGCTTCCATTATTATAATGAAAACATAAATATCAAATTTAGTGCGCACGACCCGTTTCTGTAATAACCTTCATCATTTACACTCAAAATCGAAAGATTGGAAAGCCGAATAATTTAAAGTATTTGGGAGCAATAAAGCCACAGGGCCCAAATAGGATAGCCAAAATCAGCTAAGGTCAACCATGCCTTAGGGAGGAGAACCTTAGTTTGATAATAATTACATTAATTTACGAACTGTAAATTTCAATAAATGTCTCATGCCACTAACATTTTTAGCTTTTGCGTTATCTGGAGAAATGTATGTAGCATTGATCGATAACGCGTTATCAGGTAAAAGGTAAAATTCATTTAGGACAGATACCAACTAAATTTAGTGTAGTTTAAAAATATACAAATATAAAATTATATAAAACAATGTATCAAGGTTAAAATGCACTTTAAGTTGATATCCTTCCAAGGATAACCCATTAAAGCGTTTCCGCTTATTTCCAATGGGGTCCTTTAGTGTATATCACTTGTTTAATAAA
>MJUT01013697.1:125579-146190 GCA_002080005.1 Gigantidas platifrons
CGTAAAAAGTTCACGACCACATGCCCGAATCCAACGTTAACATTTATCTTTTGGTTTCGCTTTGGATTGGGAAACGGGATCCAAAAGACACCTTTCATGTGTTCATATCTGAATATCTACAGTATGTTGCCAAAAGTATTGCAACATATAAAAAAAATCCCTATATAGTCAACCAAAACCATATTAAAAAAAAAAAAAAATATTGTGAAGTCATTTCTGGATAGATTTTAACAAATTTTACACCAAAACATTCAGAATTGTTTATATTTTGATTGTTTATTTGCTCATTATGTTTATATGAGTGGTTTTTATTTGTACATAATATAAACAGGATTGTTAATTTTTAGGGTTTATTTTTAGCTGAAATATATAGGAAAAGTAAATTTTTATTTGTAATGGTTAAATGTGTACTATCGCATCGCATGTTTCGTAGGAACAGTGTCTTGTAGTGTCGTGGGATTTTTTTTTTCTCCGAAAAAGTTCTGTTTTTCACTCAATTCTGCATTATCGCCATTGAAATATGTAGTACAGACTGGCATTGTTTGTACTACATTCTGAAACCGAGTCTGAGAGATAATTAGGGGAATCTATTTTTAGCGCTTATCAGTAACTGTCGATCTCTGCTATACCCTTTTGTATCTAAGTGACGCCCTTTATTACAAAATACTTCTCCATCTGAACAGAAACGATATGAAACTAGATATAAATATTATCAAAATTCGTTAACATTGTTATGATGTATTACACGGGTTTTTAAATTACAATAAAACACCGTTACAAGTAGGACGTTATCAAGCGATAAATGCCTTATCAAAATAAATATCATGCAAAGTCAATGGTACTTTTCATTGATCTAGCTACCATTAAATCCATAATGCAAATTCGTTAATACAATTTATTGGCATGAGATGCATTTGAATATACTATTTTTGTATATTCTCATGATCAGTCACTCAAAATATACAACTGTTTAAAATTAGACTTTGTCTACCTTTTCATTTTGTACTTGAAAGTTCACTTTTGTGTTAGGAAAAGTTTGAAGATACCACAGAAGTAATCAGAAGTCGTAAATCTAAGATACCACAGAAGTAATCAGAAGTCGTAAATCTAAGATACCACAGAAGTAATCAGAAGTCGTAAATATAAGATACCACAGAATAATCAGAAGTCGTAAATCTAAGATACCACAGAAGTAATCAGAAGTCGTAAATCTAAGATACCACAGAAGTAATCAGAAGTCGTAAATCTAAGAAGGACACAATATAGCAGTGACTTAAAGATACCACAGAAGTAATCAGAAGTCGTAAATCTAAGATACCACAGAAGTAATCAGAAGTCGTAAATCTAAGATACCACAGAAGTAATCAGAAGTCGTAAATCTAGGATACCACAGAAGTAATCAGAAGTCGTAAATCTAAGAAGGACAGACAATATAACAGTGACTTAAAGATACCACAGAAGTAATCAGAAGTCGTAAATCTAAGATACCATAGAAGTAATCAGAAGTCGTAAATCTAAGATACCACAGAAGTAATCAGAAGTCGTAAATCTAAGATACCACAGAAGTAATCAGAAGTCGTAAATCTAAGACACCACAGAAGTAATCAGAAGTCGTAAATCTAAGATACCACAGAAGTAATCAGAAGTCGTAAATCTAAGGACAGACTATATAACAGTGACTTAAAGATACCACAGAAGTAATCAGAAGTCGTAAATCAAAGAAGGACAGACAATACAAAACCCATGTCAAAAGGACAAAAAGACATACAAAGCACTAACCTAAAGATTTGACAAGTTGATTCCCACTTAAAACCGATCTGTTCCGAACGGTAAACAGTTCCTGTTAGTGACATTTGTCGTATTACCCATGCATTATATTCGGCTGTTTATCATGTACTAAGATGACAATTTTAAAATATTTTAGCCGTTTTATGTTTTGAATGTTTGGTATTTCTTCTGTTTCTGCTTGAGCATTTCTACCTGAATATGAAGTACTACGTATCCGTGTGTGTTAATTCATTGTTACATTGCCGTGTTTATTCTGTAGGCGAATCCAGTCAGAAATGTTTCTCTTTGCAAGCTTTGTATTATGAAAAATGATATTAGAATATGAAATAAAAGAAATACTTACTGGCCATAAAAAGTTAAATGTAATATTCATGTAGAATACATTCTGTGGAACAGCTGTATTTATGTTGTTCCTTCCTAACACTGAAGAACTAGTACTTCCAAATATACAGTCTGGTACTTCCGGCACGACTGTCGTCTGCTGTAAAAGACATGTCGTGACAAATGTTCTACATTCCACACTACAAGGTTCATCGGAACCAGAACAGCAATGTCCATCGACACGTCTACCATTCCCATTGTAGATGGATAAAATGGCGATTTCAAACATCCCGGACGATAAAACCTGAAAATAAAGATATCACAATTGCACAAAGAATTAATAAACTTTGAAATATTAAACTAGAAGTCACCGTTGTGTACATTCTCAAGAACTCAGAGTAGATATTTAGAAGTACCGAAACAATCAACTTGTGTAGTCATACAAATATATCCATTGGTGGAAAAGAACAAGGATCCGACCCTTAAGAGTAATACTGAATGGACAACATCCCTAGAAGATTAATTTCAAATGTTTCCGAGTAGAAAGTAACTAATATCCTCTTTGTATAGTCTTGTGTAAATGTTAATAAAATAAATATTTAATGTTTTGATCAAGTGACGATCATCGTATATTAGTTTTGATCGACACACAACATAGACACACTTGTATAGGAATATAAATGATTATAAATGCTCTTTTCTAGGTTTTGTAGTTTCTTTCAAAGATGACTTTTTGACATTTCCCTATAAAAGTACTATGATGGCGATCAATTTGTATTTTCAATAGCTATGCAATGCATACATTTATGTAGATGGCCATTCAAGTAGAAGTTCTACATAGTGTGTGTTCAAATGATTCAGTGTTTTCAGCATAGAAGATACATTGTATAAATTAACAAACGCAACATGGACACATGTGAGCTCAAAATAATGTGATTTCCGTGAGTGTGAAAAACCCACGATTTATATTATGATATAATAATGTTTCCATACGCACACTTGCAAAAACGCCCTAATTTTGCTTGCTAAATAGTAGAGGACAAACATATAATACGCTTTAATACTTCGGATTACGATCCAAAAACGCAGCCAATAAACATTTAAGAGGATCAAAAGATGTACGAAACCCCCCCCCCCCCCCTCCCCAAAGAGAAAAAAAGAGGACATAAACTATAATAGTTGCAACGTGTGTTTTGTTGAGGACATTTGAAGCCATATAGGCCTAGTCATAACTCTTGAAAACAACCAATTGGCTCATTATTAAAGTGGCGACACATGTCATCAAAAGGGACTGGGTGATACGTCAACCCTTTAAAGACCTTTATGTTCTAGTCAGTTGTCAAACACAACATAACTTGTATTTTTGCTGTTATCATCTTGAAAAATGAAAACTTCGAAGATATTCATAGAACATTTAACATGTTATTTTTAAGTAAGTGTTGACACGCTGATGTTGATTAAATCAAATTATCTGATCTGTAATGTAATGCATGTAGTTATGCAATCCAAATAATCTGTCTTAATTCAAGATAAATGTTATATTGCCACTACCACGTGTTCGAGTTTTTTTTTATATGCATTTTGTATATATCATGACTGAAATTTCAGACCACCCTGTATTTTCAGTGTCTCAACGAAACAAATGTATACATTACAATTACGACATGTATATATATATATAGGTAGTCGAAAAATAAATCGTTCAGTCCAATAAATCGTTCAGGTACAACACCATCAGAACACTAATTAATCCGTACTATATGAAATCTTTCAAACCAATTCTGATTAAAATAAGATCTCTCACTTGTTTATTTCCATTTACTGATATGTCGTGGGTCCCACCTCCCTGCATATCATCATAGGGAAGCAAGTGAAAGGTCTGATTTTAATCAGATTGCCTGATTGGTTCAAGCTACTCACCATCAGAGCAGTAACGAGCAATACAATGAACTGTTCAAGTCACAGACCATCAGAGCAGTAACGAGCAGAGCAGTACAATAAATCGTTCAAGCCACACACCATCAAAGCAGTAACGAGAAGTACAATGAACCGTTCAAGCCACACACCATCAGAGCAGTAACGAGCAGTACAATGAACCGTTCAAGTCACACACCATCAGAGCAGTAACGAGCAGTACAATGAATCATTCAAGGCGCACACCATAAGAGCAGTAACGAGCAGTACAATGAATCGTTCAAGCCACACACAAACAGAGCAGTAACGAGCAGTACAATGAATCGTTCAAGCCACACACCATCAGAGCAGTAACGAGCAGTACAATGAATCGTTCAAGCCACACACCATCAGAGCAGTAACGAGCAGTACAATGAATCTTTCAAGTCACACACAATCAGAGCAGTAACGAGCAGTACAATAAATCTTTCAAGCCACACACCATCAGAGCAGTACAATGAACCGTTCAAGCCACACACTATCAGAGCAGTAACGAGCAATATAATTAATCGTTCAAGCCACACACAATCAGAGCAGTAACGAACAGTATAATGAATCGTTCAAGTCACACACCATCAGAGCAGTACAATGAACCGTTCAAGCCACACACCATCAAAGCAGTAACCAGCAGTACAACTAACCGTTCAAGCCACACACAAACAGAGCAGTAACGAGCAGTACAATGCATCGTTCAAGCCACACACCATCAGAGCAGTAACGAGCAGTACAATGAACCGTTCAAGCCACACACCATCAGAGCAGTAACGAACAGTATAATGAATCGTTCAAGCCACACAGCATCAGAGGAGTAACGAACGGTATAATGAATCGTTCAAGCCACACACAATCAGGGAAGTATCGAGCAGTACAATGAACCGTTCAAGCCACACACCATCAGAGCAGTAACGAGCAGTATAATGAATCGTTCAAGCCACACACAATCAGAGGAGTAACGAACAGTATAATGAATCGTTCAAGCCACACACCATCAGAGCAGTAACGAACAGTGCAATGAATCGTTCAAGCCACACACCATCAGAGCAGTAACGAACAGTGTAATGAATCGTTCAAGCCACACACAATCAGAGCAGTCACGAGCAGTACAATGAACCGTTCAAGCCACACACCATCTGAGCAGTAACGAGCAGTACAATGAACCGTTCAAGCCACACACCATCAGAGCAGTAACGAGCAGTACAATGAACCGTTCAAGTCACACACCATCAGAGCAGTAACGAGCAGTACAATGAATCTTTCAAGGCGCACACCATCAGAGCAGTAACGAGCAGTACAATGAATCGTTGAAGCCACACACCATCAGAGCAGTAACGAACAGTACAATGAATCGTTGAAGCCACACACCATCAGAGCAGTAACGAGCAGTACAATGAATCTTTCAAGTCACACACAATCAGAGCATAACGAGCAGTACAATAAATCTTTCAAGCCACACACCATCAGAGCAATATAATGAATCGTTCAAGCCACACACAATCAGAGCAGTAACGAACAGTATAATGAATCGTTCAAGCCACACATCATCAGAGCAGTACAATGAACCGTTCAAGCCACACACCATCAAAGCAGTCACGAGCAGTACAACTAACCGTTCAAGCCACACACAAACAGAGCAGTAACGAGCAGTACAATGATTCGTTCAAGCCACACACCATCAGAGCAGTAACGAGCAGTACAATGAACCGTTCAAGGCACACACCATCAGAGCAGTAACGAGCAGGACAATGAACCGTTCAAGCCACACACCATCAGAGCAGTAACGAGCAGTATAATGATTCTTTCAAGCAAGCCACACACCATCAGAGCAGTAACGAGCAGTACAATGAATCGTTCAAGCCACACACAATCAGAGGAGTAACGAGCAGTACGATGAATCGTTCAAGCCACACACAATCAGAGCAATAACGAGCAGTACAATGAATCGTTCAAGCCACACACAATCAGAGCAGTCACGAACAGTATAATGAATCGCTCAAACCACACACCATCAGAGCAGTAACGAACAGTATAATGAATCGTTCAAGCCACACAGCATCAGCGGAGTAACGAACAGTGTAATGAATCGTTCAAGCCACACACCATCAGAGCAGTAACGAAGTGTAATGAATCGTTCAAGCCACACACCATCAGAGCAGTAACGAACAGTGTAATGAATCCTTCAAGCCACACACAATCAGAGCAGTCACGAGCAGTACAATGAACCGTTCAAGCCACACACCATCAGAGCAGTAACGAGCAATACAATGAACCGTTCAAGCCACACACAATCAGAGCAGTAACGAGCAGTATAATGATTCTTTCAAGCCACACACAATCAGAGCAGTAACGAGCAGTACAATGAATCGCTCAAGCCACACACAATCAGAGCAGTAACGAGCAGTACAATGAATCGTTCAAGCCACAGACAATCAGAGCAGTCACGAACAGTGTAATGAATCGCTCAAACCACACACAATCAGAGCAGTCACGAACAGTGTAATGAATCGCTCAAACCACACACAATCAGAGCAGTCACGAACAGTATAATGAATCGCTCAAACCACACACCATCACAACAATAACACACAGTACAATGAATCGTTCAAGTCATACACAATCAGAGCAGTAACACACAGTACAATAAATCATTCAAGTCACACACCATCAGAGCAGTAACGAACAGTATAATGAATCGCTCAAACCACACACCATCAGAGCAGTAACACACAGTACAATGAATCGTTCAAGTCACACACCATCAGAACAGTAACGAGCAGTACAATAAATCGTTGAAGTCACACACCATCAGAGCAGTAACGAGCAGTACAATAAATCGTTGAAGTCATACACCATCAGAGCAGTAACGAGCAGTACAATAAATCGTTCAAGTCACACACCATCAGAGCAGTAACGAGCAGTACAATAAATCGTTCAAGCCACACACAATCAGAGCAGTAACGAGCAGTACAATGAATCGTTCAAGCCACACACAATCAGAGCAGTCACGAACAGTGTAATGAATCGCTCAAACCACACACAATCAGAGCAGTCACGAACAGTGTAATGAATCGTTCAAACCACACACAATCAGAGCAGTCACGAACAGTATAATGAATCGCTCAAACCACACACAATCAGAGCAGTCACGAACAGTGTAATGAATCGCTCAAACCACACACAATCAGAGCAGTCACGAACAGTATAATGAATCGCTCAAACCACACACAATCAGAGCAGTCACGAACAGTATAATGAATCGCTCAAACCACACACCATCACAACAATAACACACAGTACAGTGAATCGTTCAAGTCACACACAATCAGAGCAGTAACACAAAGTACAATAAATCGTTTAAGTCACACACCATCAGAGCAGTAACGAGCAGTACAATAAATCGTTTAAGTCACACACCATCAGAGCAGTAACGAGCAGTGCAATAAATCGTTCAAGTCACACACCATCAGAGCAGTAACGAGCAGTACAATGAATCGTTCAAGTCACACACAATCAGAGCAGTAACACACAGTACAATAAATCGTTCAAGTCACACACCATCAGAGCAGTAACGAGCAGTACAATAAATCGTTCAAGTCACACACCATCAGAGCAGTAACGAGCAGTACAATGAATAGTTTAAGTCACACACCATCAGAGCAGTAACGAGCAGTACAATGAATCGTTCAAGCCACACGCAATCAGAGCAGTAACGAGCAGTACAATGAATCGTTCAAGTCACACACCATCAGAGCAGTAACGAGCAGTACAATGAATCGTTTAAGTCACACACCATCAGAGCAGTAACGAGCAGTGTAATGAATCGTTCAAGTCACATCATCGTCAGAACAATAAGAAAAGTTTGAAGGTACCAAAGGTGTAAACAGAAACCGTAAATCGAAGACAACACAATGGCCAACAAAGAACAAAAACGATCTGGAAAGCACTACACAGAAAATCAAAGATCGAGCAACGACACTAAGGTTACTCATAATTTCTTGAGTTGTAAAACATTTTGCGATACAAAAAACGATGTCATCACACACGACTATTAAAGATAGGATATCGATGTTGTCACGTAACTCTAAAACTTAGAAATCTTAGTATCAGCAACAAATTGGTAATTAAATAACAGAGTAATTCACTGAAAACTCCTCACTGTACGTGAATGTAATGACAGTCTTTTGATATCAATAACTGCCAACATATGCATGTTGAAAGGTAGAGCAAAGAGCATGTGATTAATTTTGACATTCTGGATTTCATATGTAATCTATTTAGTCTGAAAGAGCCCACATTGCCATTGAACAGAAATCATGTGGGGCGTAGGATATATAATAAATAGGTCATGATATGGCTTCCTAATTAAAACTAGATTTTTATGTATCTTTTATTATTTGTATTGTTTGGAGACCCTAATATTTAAAGGGTTGTGGTTCATATTTTTAACCGAAGAATCTACCGAATATTTAGGTATTAAGTCCTAAAAGCTGGGAGCTGTTGTCCAACTGGATAACATGCTTAAATGTCTTGCATACGCTTGGGAATAAGAACATAGAATATTCGTCTACATTATTTTGGACGACAGACAATTATAAGAAAATACATAAGTTTTCTTCTTTTTTATAACAGATCTTTGTAGACTGTTCATTACAATGCAGAGACACAGTCAATATTAGGCACAAAACACTGAACGAAGACAAACAAAACATAAAACTAGATGTGTCGGAACGACATGAATGTCCCAACCCTGAACCGTTAATATTAAGGAAACTCGCAAATGTCCAAGGTGCGTAACTTAGCTCAAAATCATTCAATTGGAACGAAATTCAAACTTGATCGGTAACTCATCACTATACACTCACATACCAAAAATTAAGTCAATATCTAAAATCATAGTGAACAAAAAAGTGG
Organism: Gigantidas platifrons; assembly: GCA_002080005.1. NCBI lineage: Eukaryota > Metazoa > Mollusca > Bivalvia > Mytilida > Modiolidae > Gigantidas > Gigantidas platifrons. The sequence goes on from MJUT01013697.1 coordinate 134,550, forward strand.
TGACAACTAAATATTTGGCAAAATTTCAAAGTCCAAGGGCCATAACTCGGACAAAAATCATTGGACCGGAACGAAACGTAAACTTGATCTGTAACTTATCATTATACACCCACATACCAAATATCAAGCCAATATCTCAAAGCATAGCGAAAAAAGTGGTGACAATTGTTTTATTTCGGAATTACGTAATGACGGACATGGGTAACACTATATGTCCCGGACACTTGTTAGTGGCGTGGACATAAAAATAATACAGAAAGCTAAAAATATGAGCAACACGCAGTTCACTTGACAGTGATAGAGGAAAACAATTTACGTAAAACGTGTAAGCTGAATTGTCTTTATGAGAGATGGCTATTTCTTATCTGTCAACCAATCCGTGATGAGAACCGTAGAAGTTTTTGTAACATTGACTTAACCTACGAGCAGCACAGTCTTGTTCGGGTAGCTTTTGTGTCAGCAGCTGAGATCTATCCAGAAAATCACTGAACCTGGCACAAGCCCTAGAAAAAATGGTGCTAACATATGTGTTTATTTTGAAAATGGTCCAATTGTAGTTTGTCTCAGTTCTAACTATCATGCATGCTTATTTCTTTTTCTTATTTTAATAAAAATCAGAAAAATCTAAGAGTAATAAAATATTTTAAATGCATCGCAATAAAACTATGTTAGAATTTACATTAAAATATATAACACCCGTAACTTACCTGGAGAAATAAAGAAGCAGTTATCAATCCTCTAGTTAGAACGCCATCCATAATCTGAGAAAATAATTAGAATATCATAATTAATATGTCCTCCTTTATCAGTGGCAAATTGCTTAATTTAGTTCTTACTCGTGATCTATATGTAAACAAAATATCAACAGCTATCAGCATTCACTTAAAAGATCAAACTGCAAAATATATTGCAAAAATCACTTTCTGCATGTTCTGTTTTATTACCAATCAAATATTTGTTTTATAATCTAGATAACAGCTATATTACTTATGGAATTCCAAATTCTATTCAAAACTAAATTTAAGATGTGTTATTTCCTGTTGTATCAATTGATATGAATAAAATAATTGCATCAGGCTTATATTAAAATATTGACAACAATTTGAAGCGCATCGGATATCAGAATTCCGTGTGGTCGCGATTGTGATCATAATGGCCTGTTAATGAACGCTGTGACTAGTCTATTAACAACTGACTTGTTGGAAATGTGCATTACTTTGGATAAATACATATCTCGTTTGTCTGTTTGAAACAAATAACTAAAAATGAACTTCAAGAGGATATTGACCTCTAATATTGAGTACAGAATTGAATGGCTTGAGAGGGACCATATTTCAAATAACCATTGAAACCATGATTTGTTTTCTTTGAAAAGGGCCTGATTTACAGATGTAACTACACTTTGACCATACAATAAACAAGTATACATAGATATAATAATTAAGAAATAAATCATGGAAGTCAGAATGTGTTTTGACTTTTAACATGGGTTGGCGGATGTTAATATTTTAGCCAGAATGTGCATACTAATATCCGCCAACCCATGATAAAACTCAAAAAACATTCTGGCTTTCATGAATTATTTCGATTCTGATATGGCTAAGAGTACAAATACGGTAGTATACTTTGATTGGAAGACGGTAATTTATATTTACGTTTGCGGAAAATGTCGGACACAATTTATGCTGCCCAATTCGAGCAGACGATAATTCATCAGCATGTACATTTACGACGGGAAAGTCAGTCACATGCATCGGCGCATGTGCCAATGAGATTATACCCAATCGATAAATCGATCGTTTGTTTACAAAGCGAAAGAAGGACGTCATGTTAGAATATGGTATAATCCACAGGCACTTGTTTCTGTAAAAAATATATACCATATACCTAATATTATACTAAGGTACTTAAGTTTCAATTTTGATTGCAACTACCACCGCGACAATTTCGCTGTTTTTCGCCTCAACGGACGCCAGGATGGCATCGAACCTATAATTACCTTATTCTACAATAATTTATCTACAAAATGATGTATAACATGACTGCCTTTGCTGAACCTCAGCAGTGTAATAGAGCATAACACCTACGTCTTGTCCAGACATCAGGGAAAACAGTCGTCAGATGGAAATATCGGCCGCAGTGAATGTATAATTACAAAAAAAATATATCAATAAATCTGTTATTATTATCAAAGAACAATTAATGAATTCTAAAATTTATGCAATCAAAATTACATGGAAAAGTTCTTCTATTTAATTATAATCTGCTAGTTTCTAAAAATAGACATTCACTTTTCCACGATGTAAAGATTTATATTTTTATACTATCATATCAACCAATCAAAATGCTTACCTTGCATTCACTGCGGCCGATATTTCCATCTGACGACTGTTTTCCCTGATGTCTGGACAAGACGTAGGTGTTATGCTCTATTACACTGCTGAGGTTCAGCAAAGGCAGTCATGTTATACATCATTTTGTAGATAAATTATTGTAGAATAAGGTAATTATAGGTTCGATGCCATCCTGGCGTCCGTTGAGGCGAAAAATAGCGAAATTGTCGCGGTGGTAGTTGCAATCAAAATTGAAACTTAAGTACCTTGGTATAATATTAGGTATATGGTATATATTTTTACAGAAACAAGTGCCTGTGGTATAATCATCAACGTCCTGTTTTTCAAATGTGATTAAAGTTTTGTGTCTCTATCTGACATTGATTTATGTAATAAACAAATACAACTGTAGAATGGTCAACTCATTTAACCAAGGATTTATATAGTAGGATTTAACAGATAGGAAAATATGTGAAAATATTTGTTAATATATTTTGATTTAGTGGATGGAATGTGCGAACATTCTTTGTTTTGACAAGGTTTATTCCAAATGTTTTGCAATAAAATGGAAAAAAAAATGCACCATTATCGGAATAGAATGAAAAACCAACCATGCCACAAAATGTCAACCTTCGCATATAAACTATTTTTATAAGGACAAACCTCCAATTAATCTCTATTGCATAAGGGAACATGAGTCAAAAGGAGAAAAGCAAAATATGTGCTTCAGGAGCTGATGAACAAAATGAGTACATATATATCTATCGTTTGGTGCCTTATTGGATCTAACTAAGGACTCTCATTTCTGATCAGGTCGTTGAGAATTCAGAATCAACTGTGGATGTAATGTATTTAGCATGACGAACAAACCACTTGGAAACGCCCGTCTTCACTTCCGCTTTAAGTACGATTCTTTAATTGATTTTTTTTTTAAATATTGTCCGTTAATGAATTATTATTCAAGAATTGTACAAAATAAAATATATTTGGACTGAATTATAAGTAATTGTACCTCCAGGATACTGTGCAGGAGATGTGCAAGTGATAAAGAAACAATTTAATTAAAATAAAATATTTAATTGCTATCCCTTTTCTGATACGTCGCACAGGAAAGAAAAGGGGGAAAGGTGAGACAAGCTGTGTTCTTTTTTAAATGCGGCATGGAAAATTATATTCAAAATAGAATGCTGCTCAAGAATTATCCTTCTTGATTGATGGATGGATGGATTATTTGATGTTAAACACCAACTTCAGTTGTATCATGGCAGCTTCTTAATTGACGATATAATTTTAATTAGAATTATAAATAAATAAAAGTATAAAATTATGAAATCAGTATTTCTAATACATTGCCGTTCTAAATTTGTTATCAAACTAAAATGAAAGCACTTAGGGGGACAGTTCTCCAATTTCTATAGAAAACCTCCCTTTCATTGTTTTGCACTGATTGTGTGAGACTCCACGTAGTATAGTGCACGTAGGTAAAGACCTGAACATAGAATCGACTTGTTGTTAACTTGTGTTTTATTGATATTATCATGGGAGTGTGTATGTTTTATCTGTTTAAGTAGCTTCCCTTTCAATCAATGCACAAGAAATAACTTTTCACATCTGGTCCGACAATCAGAGATATCCCAATGTATATATATATTGTACATGTTTCTCATTGACCATATACTTTAATTTCTCTTTAAAAAAAATGTATACAAAAGCTTTAAAATACTATTTAAAAACGTATCAAGTCTACAGTTCGTTACAAATAAGTCAGAATGAGATGTATCAAAGATAAAAAATGCTCTAAGTATCAATTTTTGAAATTTTAATACAACATGCAATTTTATAGAATAATATTGTTAGTATTGGTAATTAGTATATCGTTAAAGCCTTACAAATTATTATTTCTTAAATAATTTTGAATATTATGATAATAAAGTAACAGCGAACCTAGAAAATACTAACCGAATGCTATTTGGGACAAGCAAAGACAAAGAAGAAGTCCATGGCAGAGACACAGAAGAAGTCCATGGCAGAGACACAGAAGAAGTCCATGGCAGAGACACTTGTTAATTAACCAACATCATAGTTTGGTGACAAAATACGAGCCGTGGTGACCTCTCACCTATGTGATATACAGTGAGCGAGTGAGTGAGTGCGTGATTACTGTTGCAAACGAGCAATTTTTCGGAAAAGCTACATTTGATGAGATGTTGATGATGATTTCTGCTTTGTTCTAGACCAACGCGGGCTTAGTTAGATTTTGTAGTGCTAGCTCACTTGAACATCCAAGTCGCGAGAAGACAAGTCGCTCCACTCGGACACATTATTCTGATTCCTAGCCAACCGAGAAGACAAGTCGCTCCACTCGGACACATTATTCTGATTCCTAGGCAACCGAGAAGACAAATCGCTCCACTCTGACACATTATTCTGATTCCTAGCCAACCAGTGTTACCCTTATTCTTTAATGTTGCGTGCTTAGCGAGAGAAGCAATAAATTAGTTTAATATATTTTTATATAATCTTAGATTTGATGATCCGGTCGAGGCTTCAACCTGCTTTTGTAATATACACATACATTCATCCTTGTTCTATTTGAGAAAAGTACATTGTATATAAAATAAGATTTTGTGATATACGGTCACTGACCAGAAATGATAAGAAATTGCCCGGATGTGGTAGGGGACATTATTGAAAACGATTAGAACTACGCTTGTTTCTGTTTTTTTTGGTTTTTTTAGCCAATTTGGCAATTATTTTGGACATTTTGACATTGCATGATAAACACAATATCTGTACATTGTCAGTAAATATATAATTTATTTACACTCGCTGCGAAACATTGCCAGAAAAGATCGTCAATGGCTCGCTTTTGTTCCTGTTTCTAAAGGTTAGGCTCGTACAAATACATCTTACATTTACCGACCATCTAGAGATGTACAAAATGTACTAGTATATTGTTTATTTACATACATAATCATTTGTATGGTGGCGAAATCGAATATATTACATTATATTTAGTTAACTAGCAAATGGAAAATCGCGTTGGTTTTCGTCAGATTGTGCATATAATTATGATTGATTTTTGTTTGTGTTTAACGCCACTTTCAACAATATTTCAGCTATATCATGGCGACCAGTTTTAGTGGTGGAGGAAGCCGGAGTACCCGGAGAGAACCACCGACCATGGGCAAGAAACTAGTAAACTTTATCACTTGCGACTGCGAGTCGAGTGCACCTTTTTGGTAATTTACAAAGCCGGGCGCGAGCCCACGCCGTATTGGTGATAGGCTTGTATTGAGTTGTTAGATCCAGCGACCTACCTCATTGCGCCACCCGGGCCCCTGCATATAATTATAACAAGGAGGTTAATACAGGAGAAAAAAAGACATAAAGTCAAGGGAGAATACTCTGATGATGGACATTGTACTCTTACCTAATATGTTTGCTGTCGTGTTCAGTTACAACTAAATTCACAATTCTGATAAATCTATTTCTTCGTTTGAAAAATATCTAAAAAGAAAAACCGTATAAATCACATTAAAAGTGAAGACAAAGATTAACTTGACAAACGACTGTTAATAAAAACTCACCTATAAATTTACATATCTCTAATGATTAAATAAATGAGCATCTGTATGTAAAAATCTACAATATAATACAGCTTGCTTTTAATATCTTAAACCGTGTTCACACTACATTTTCATCATGCATCCAATGCGTATTTAATCTAGATTTAGCGTCCACATCTAAAATATATCCGGATTGAATCTAGATTGATCGCGCATTGCCATCACGCGATCAAACCACCTCTGGTAGGTGGATTGATCGCGTGATGAATGCGTATTGACTTAATATGAATTATGTCTGAAAACTCAATTTAGATTCATCACGCAATGTATCCGTCTAGTTATATTCGTAGATTGTGTCAGCAAAATCAACAGAACGAACACCCGTCGTCTACTCATTCGTTGTTGTCTTGTTTTTGCTCTTTTAATACGGTTGAGTAGTTTGCACCGCTGGAATGTGTATTTGTTTCTTAATGTCTCTTCTTTTCCACAATACGACAATTCTATATTCTTTAAATTAAATATCAAACGTAAAAAACAAAGTAAAAGTCGAATCCGAAGAACCATGCTTTCATGATCCATGATTGCAAGTTATTTTTAGAAAATCTGCATGTGAATCATAAAACGAGGTTGCAATGCGGATTAGATGTGAATGCTTGATCTAGATAAAATACGTGACCCGAAGTGTAGTGTGGACAGGTAATACGCATTCATCACGCGTTGACCGATCGCGCGATGAATCTAGATTGAAAATACACATTGTAATGTGAACACGGTATTAATTGGCTTAAATTACAAAATTTACTAATAGCATACACCCAAAATTGAAAAGATATTAAATGTAGATTGGCTTAAAGGGCATCATGATTCGTGACATTCTGTCATGATATTGTAATGAATTAAAATATTATGAAGAAATATCATATCAACATACAATTTATTACATTCAAATGCAGCATTTTAATAGAAAGTTTGAGTGACTTGCGACATGTCGGTGATTTTCTCCGGGTACTTCAGTTCCCCCCATCAATAAAACTTACCACCACGACATAACTGAAATATTGTTGAAAGTGGCGTTAAACACCATACCCCTACACCAAACCTAGAAATTTTGTAGCATGATTTTTGTCAAGTTGAAATACTAGAAAGAAAGGTATTCGTGTTTATAAAGAGGTTGGTTGAAATATACAAATTTAACACAAAATTAAAGAAGCAATTATCGTGTTTACGAATGTTTATCTTTCAACCATTTGAACATTCATCCATGTGCACTGTTGTTAATTGATAAGTTAATGTATTGTATATATAATATATCATTACAATGGTTTGCAAATACTAGTCAGTGCATATCTTTTTTCTGTCAATTTCGCTTTGCTTGCAATTTACGCAAACCGAATTACCAAGAACTTCCCAAGTCAGAAAACATATGTTTGAAAAATGGGATATGGATCGCGCATACGAAACAACAAAATATCAATTATTACATTAATGAATATTCAAATATGTTAATTACAGTCTCATCCCTTTAAAAAATGAATTTTAGGGAACCAGAATTAGAAAGTTACATCATTTTTATAGACCAAAATAGTCTTCTAAAACTTGTTCCCTAAAATTCTATTAGTCTGAAAGGGATACAAATGATGGATAAAATTTAATTCTCAAACAATTAATATACAAGTCTTACAAATATACTCTTTAATGAAAGTTAAATATTAAAGATATAAAATTACATACCTCGGAAAAATGAACACACTCCAGACTGTTAAAATTCAATTGTAGTCCCAGGCATCTGCAGTTTGTTTCAGTAATCAAAATGAATAATTAAATAATATTTTATCCAGGTAAAAAAAAGACTCGTATAATATATTATTTGCATCGTCAATTAATTAAACTTAAAAGGCTGGCTTGCACCTGCTTGTATCTGGATTAGAAAAAAAACCGCGCGTATACAGAAGCTTCGACATGGCGTACGGGCGACTGACAGAGAGGTGTTCCTTTGTATACCACACAATGCGGTGAATTATCCTGATCATCAAATCTAAGTAAATTAAAACGATATTTAAAACCTTATCCATATCTAAGTATTATCTGCACCTCCTTTTTCATATTTTCGGACAAAGTTATTCTCTTGTCTGGATTTAAAATCTTTTTTTTTTTCAGAATGACATGGCATTAGTACTATATAGATCTTTGATATTGATGCATTGCTAAAAATTCTTTGTTTTTTTTTATTTACTGTAATGAATTAATGACCCAGACCGACCTCTGATTTCATGATAAACTGTTAATTACAAATAGATAATACGATTTAATGTATGACATTAGTTTAGGTATACATTAATAATGTTATTCAATGGCATTTGTCATCAATACAACCACCCAACATGTCTACAGACGTACATATTACAAATAAGATATTTATAAGCGCGGGAGGGGGCGTGATGGGATGTGCCCCCCCCCATAAATTTGTAAAGGATATCGTGTTATGCAGCATTTGATATATCAGAATGCTGGTAATAGTTGTAATATATCTAACCCATGGACCTTCAGATGTGCGTGGGGGATGAGAGTGAGGAAATNGGGGGGGGGGGGGTCGCCTCTAAGTCGTCATACAAGGATTAGAACTATCCGATACCCGTTGATGACAAACGTTATGATACATAACGTTTTTGAATATCCCCCTTCTGCTACCAGTGGGTTACGATATTTCTCCACTCGAGAGAGCAATCTATTTAAAATTAGAACTACGTACTTGCTGGGTTTTTTTGGTCGCTCGTGCGAGCGCGACCAAACAAAAAAAAACGATAGAAAATAGGGAGCAAGTACATAGATCTAATTTTAATTAGATTGCTCGAGAGAGATAAATTTCCAAATTAATGACCCAGACCGACCTCTGATTTCATGATAAACTGTTAATTACAAATAGATAATACGATTTAATGTATGACATTAGTTTAGGTATACATTAATAATGTTATTCAATGGCATTTGTCATCAATACAACCACCCAACATGTCTACAGACGTACATATTACAAATAAGATATTTATAAGCGCGGGAGGGGGCGTGATGGGATGTGCCCCCCCCCNAGGGAGCAAGTACGTAGATCTAATTTTAATTAGATTGCTCGAGAGAGATAAATTTCCAAATGTGTCTGCACGAGCTTTCGGCGAGAGAAAAAGGCTGTACTGAATACGTTGTAGTTCCCGGAAAACGGTTTTTATACAACGGTAGAGAGAGGCGCCCGGATTTTATTGGCGCTGGTCCGCTAGGGCGGTCTTGAATGCCTCAAGGGACTTTCCGCATGCAAATGTGTCTGGTAGATGGTTCCAGCGTATGACGGTGTCCACGAAGAAGCTGTTCTGATATTGAGCTGTCCTACTATTTGAGATGTTTTTAAAGCACTTTGAGTTGTTAGTTTTGTGTTTTTCAACTGGGTTGATTGTTACACAATCCCCAAATGTCTTTGGTTTAATTTGCCTTCTACGCTTGCTAAATATGACAAAAGCGTCGGTTGGTAGAGACGGCATCAACCCCTCAACCACCTTGTACATTAAAATGAGACGGCTTTGTCGTCTTTCTTCCAGTGTTTCTAGCTCTATAGATCTTTTCTTTCTCATTTTCGTTATACACCCCATTTCTCTACTTCTATAATCCCTTTTGATGAAGCGTATAGCTCGGTTTTGTATCTTTTCTAATTTGTCAATGTCCCCCTTGAGATATGGATTCCAGATTGTTGCTCCATACTCCATAATTGATCGGACTAGTGATATGTAGGCTGTTTTTCTACAATTTTCTGGGACGTTTCTTAGGTTTCTCCTTAAAAAGCAGAGGGTGGCGTTAGCTTTCTTGCATACGTTGTTGATATGTATGCTCCATTTGAGGTCGTTTGAAATTTGTAAACCGAGGTATGGGTCATCGCTTCTTGAAGGATGTGGTTATTTAGTTCATAGAGTCTTGTTGAACTTTTGTTGATTGATAAGGTGTAGCATTTCTTAGTGTTGAATCGCATACCCCATTTATTTGCCCTTTCCTCTAAGTTCTTTAGATCTTTCTGTAGAGCTTGGTGATCGTCTTCTTGTTTGATGGTACGATAAAGAAGACAATCATCGGTAAATAGACGGACGGATGAGGTGATGCTATTGGGGAGGTCATTTATATGGCATAGAAACATTAGCGGTCATAATACGGTTCCTTTGGGGGTACCCCTGAGTCTACTGTTGTTTCTTCTGACGTTTCCCCTTCGACAATTGTTCTCATATTTCTTGTTGTTAAGAAGTTCCATAGCCATGTGTGGATGCTACCTTTAATTCCATACTGATCTAGTTTGTGTAATAGTTTATAATGGGGGACTGTATCAAAGGCTTTGGAGAAGTCTAGGATGGCAACGTCGACTTGGTGGCCTTTGTCGTGTTCTTTCAGAAAGTCGTTTATTGTTGTTAGTAGTTGTGATTCGCATGAGTAGCATGATCTGAATCCATGATTTAAGTTGGCAAGTATCTTATTTGTTTCTATAGTTGTTTCATGAGATGTCTGCATATTATATGTTCTAATAATTTACATGGAACAGACGTTAACGATACAGGCCTATAGTTTTCTGGTAAGTGTTTATCTCCCTTTTTAAATATGCTGGATATGTTGGCATCTCTCCAGTCATTTGGCAGGTCTCCTGTGTCGATTGATACTTGTAAGATTTATTGTAATATAGGTGCTAGTTGGACAGCACAGTCTTTAAGTATTCTATTAGGTATATTATCAGGCCCAGATGATTTTGATGGGTTGACCTTTTATAGCAATTTCTCTAGTCCTTCCTGCTTTATGATAGTTGGTTTGGTTTTGTTTTTGCATTGCATCTTTGTTGATGGTAAGGTTGTGTCAGTTGTTTGAGTAAATACTGACTTGAATTGTTGGAGGAGAAGATTTGCTTTTCCTTTACTATCACTGATTAGTTGTGTCCCCTTTTGTAGTGGCGCTATACCACAGGAATCTTGGCGGTTTGATTTTATGTAGCGGCAGAAGGGTTTTGTGCTGTTGTTCTCAAGTCCCTCTATGATGTTTTTATTTATGTAGTCAGACTCTGCTTTCCTTAGATGGCGTTTGCATTCTTTTTGGTACGCTCTATAGTTTGTCCATTTATTGTGTTTCTTTGCTTGCTTATAGAGCCTCTGTTTTTTCTTGATCATTTTCTTTTCTTTCCTTCTAATCCATGGGATGTTTTTCTTGATCATTTTCTTTTCTTTCCTTCTAATCCATGGGATGTTTTTTCTTGATCATTTTCTTTTCTTTCCTTCTAATCCATGGGATGTTTTTTCTTGATCGTTTTCTTTTCTTTCCTTCTAATCCATGGGATGTTTTTTCTTGATCATTTTCTTTTCTTTCCTTCTAATCCATGGGATGTTTTTCTTGATCATTTTCTTTTCTTTCCTTCTAATCCATGGGATGTTTTTCTTGATCATTTTCTTTTCTTTTCTTCTAATCCATGGGATGTTTTTACTTGATCATTTTCTTTTCTTTCCTTCTAATCCATGGGATGTTTTTCTTGATCATTTTCTTTTCTTTCCTTCTAATCCATGGGATGTTTTTCTTGATCGTTTTTTTTTCTTTCCTTCTAATCCATGGGATGTTTTTCTTGATCATTTTCTTTTCTTTCCTTCTAATCCATGGGATGTTTTTCTTGATCATTTTCTTTTCTTTCCTCCTATTCCATGGGATGTTTTTCTTGATCATTTTCTTTTCTTTCCT